>JZKD02S2004410.1:19402-31792 GCA_000966675.3 Picea glauca
TTGTGACAGGTTATTTGTACAGGTTTGGTGCATGGTTGATGCACTTGTTCATGGTACATGTTTTGTACAGGTTTGGTGCATGGTTGATGCACTTGTTCATGGTACAGGTTTTGTACAGTTTGGTGCATGGTTGATGCAATTGTTTATGGTACAGGATGATTACAGGTTGAGGTACAGGTTGGTGCATGGTTGATGCACTTGTTTATGGTACAGGTTGATTACATGTTGATTGGTACATGTTTACATCAGTATATCTCACAGTGATAGTGTGATAGGGGTTCCATCATTCTACTTATACATCAAGGTGGTTGGATGGGGAAAGGAGAGGTGGTTGTAGCCATCTTCTAGTTGTAGCTGGAGAACATAAGGGGTTGTAGCCAGAGAATTGGGGAATTGGAGATTCCCTTAGGTTGTATCCTAAGAAACTAGGGGTTTGGAGCCTCCTTCCAGTTGTAGCTGGAAAACAAAGGAATTTGGTGCTTCCAATGAATGTAATTCTTCAAGACATATAAGAAAAAACATTATGTGGTTTTCTCCCTCTTTGGGTTTCCACGTAAAACACTGGTGTACTATGTATGCGTATGATTGTTCATTTGTTCATTACTTATTTACTATGTAGTTATTGGATGATAATGCTACATTGATATAACACTTGGATTATATGGTTAAAAAGGATTAAATTTCTCTATTAATGATTCACCCCCCCTCTCAGTAATCCAACAATCACATACAATAGAATCAAGTATATTCTCCAAGCAAAACATGGGTTCCCTAAATATTTGTTCACTAACTTATCTTCTCATTTTTTCAAGTGTTGGTACCACAAACTTATATTCGCACGATAACTTATATTCTTGTTTTAATGAGTGTAGGTACCACCAAATAGGTATCTGTTGGATATATATTCCTCGAGTGATGATCAATATATACTCAAAGAGGTTGAAAGTGAGACATGTTTTACTAGATTTACCGGTTCTATACCAACTAGATCTGAAAAGGTAAGGAAAAGATTTTGTATACGCATGCAATTTTTTATTGCCAATGAAGGGTCATGTAATTATGATGATGAGAGCATAGGTGGCATTGAATTTCCCTTGAGGTATAGACAACTAGTGCAACGATGGGCACCTAAGGAGCTACCTGAAGTGGACATGGATTTCTTCATCAATGGGAGGATGTATCGCATTGCTCCTTTGTCCTTACATGGATTGGGGTTATTTTCCATGGCTGGCATAAAGCTCGTCTATGGAACTATAACTGAATTGATGGATTATGTCATACCATTATACAAATACAATCGTTGGTTGATGTTGGTCCACTATACGCGAAGTATGCGGAGATACAGAGTTACCGCAAATTATATACAACTAGTAGATAACAATCAAAATAAAGGAGCAACTATGTATATTTATGGAAGGCCAAAATCTTCTGCAAACATTGTGGGCTTTATAAATAGTACACGACCAATGGAAACAACTAAGAAACCAAATTTCATATTTGAGGGATGCAAAGGAAATCACATATTTGTATGTGCAACAAAAACAATAGTTCCAAGTGAAGAGTTGTTGATCGATTACAACTTAAATCGAATAGATAGAGGGGGTGCATCTATGGTGGTAAATATATTACATACCATTCAGCTCAACCTTTGATCAATCATTGTTATAATTGATCGCTGCAATATTTCAATTTTTAACTACACATATTTCATTTTTCATTATTTATTTTATGATATTATTGCAATATTTCATTTTTTTAATGTTACAATTACTTTCATAACTCTTGTTGATTAATTTATTGTGTCAACATCTGTCCAAGGTGACCGTGAGAAATCACACGCTACATCTTTCCAAAAATGCACCCGATGTGCCTCAGAAGGTAAATGTTAAATATAGTAACAACTTATGACTACAACAACTAAATTTCTGAAATTTCATTATTTATTTTCTAATATTACTACAATATTTCATTTTTTTAATGTTACAGGTGAATTTCATAACTTTTTTTGATTGATTTATTGTGTCAACATCTGTCCAGGGTGACTGTGGAAAATCACCCGCTACATCTATCTAGGGTGACCATGGAAATTCACCTGTTTTGCCTCAACAAGTAAATGCTAAATATAGTAACAACTTATGACTACAAAAACTAAATTTCTGAAATTTCATTATTTATTTTCTGATATTACTGCAATATTTCATTTTTTTAATGTTACAGGTGAATTTCATTACTTTTGTTGATTGATTTATTGTGTCAACATCTGTCTAGTGTGACCATGGAAAATCACCCACTACATCTGTCCAAGGTGATCGTGGAAAGGCACCTGTTGTGCCTCAACAGGTAAATGTTAAATATGGTAATGACTTATGACTACGATAACTAAATTTCTCAAATGTTAAAGTTCATCTCATTAATTTTATTCATTAATGTATTGTGGCATGGTCAACGTGGGAAAGCACCCACTCATAGTAGATCAGAGCAGGGTGACTGTGAGAAGTCAACCACTGCACAACAACATCAGGTAACTGTTAGTTCTTAATAATAACTAAATTTGATTACAATATCTAAATTTTTTTGATGTTAAGATTATTTTAATTTCATTTATTGTTTGATGTTTTTAGTCCAGTACAGTCGATTTGGACGATGAGGATCTTGAGGATGAAATATTTTATTCCACTGACCAATTAGCAACTATCGTGAAGGCCTTGAGGAAGGAAAACATTGAATATCTAGGTTTGTTTCGCAAAAGACCCCTGACACAAGAGGACAGGGCAAGAATTGCAGAGCTACAAAATCTAATAATTAATTTTGGGTTAAGTGGCATCTTCACATATTTTTATTAGCTATGACAATTTCTTATCTATTTTTTTGTTTATATTTTCTATACGATCTGATAAAGTAAAGTTTTCCGTTTGTAGGAGTTTTTAAACCTCATGCCCCGGGAACTTGTCGAGCCTGCAACTTATATAGGTAGCAGTGATGGTCCAATGCAACAAAAAAGTCAACATAGAAAAGTAGAAGTGAGGCTTTTTGACCCTCATAAGGTTCCCCTCGAATCCATTGATGAGCGCAATGATGTTGACCGGCATGACACGCCAGAGCATGATGAGCCGAATCCTAGGAATCCACATGACTCCGAAGATGAACGTACTGTAGATGGAGAGGAAGCTATTCATGGAGCAACATGAATTAAATGTACCAAATCACTAGATCTCAACTTTCTGGTGGATGACGCATGTGTTCCGATCAAGATTCAGAAAATTGTGGGTATTTGTTAATTAATTGATTCATTTTTATCATGAAATTGAAATGGACATTTGTTGAGATTATTATAAATTAATGGATAACACGTTTCTATAGGAAACAATGTTTTCTATATAAACTTGAATGACAAAGCATTGGAGTTTTTTGGCCCCACCATTCGCACACGGTGGAATGGCCAAGATAGAAAAAAGAAAGATGAATTGACAGGCCACGTGGTAAACTTGTTCGACAATAAGTTCAATAAGAAAGTGGTTACAAAGTTAGCCGGTGAGAATTTAAAATATACCTGGGCCCAATATAGGGAGAAATTACAATTAGACCTCAAGCATGAGCACCCTCCCATGGTTTCAGAGAAATAGTGGAAGGCCCTAATAGAGGATGAAAAGGAGAACTTGTTTAAAAAACAAGGAAGACATCCACGACCTGGTCAAGCAAGGTACAACACATGTCATCTTCTTAGTGAAATATGCTCATTTATGTTTTTCTTTCTTGTTTTAAGTAACAATTCTGATATCTAATTTTTTTTTTAAATTACATATATAGGCTACCTGAAACCTCCAAAGAAACCAAGGCTAGAATGGAAAAGCACGGGGAGCATAAACTAGGACAGGGTGGCTATGGAAAACTAAAATCCTGAATCGTAAGAATTAAATGATTAACTGTGGTGAATATTTATTTAACAATAGCGAACAAATATCGGTTTTTGTTATTGGTAATTTTAATGGTGTTATGCATTGTAGTTAAATATGTTCTACACTACTTCCACCGAGGAGGACCTAAAGCTTGGTTACAAGCACTGTTTTAAAAGTGTGATTGAATATAGGAGAAGCTTGGGGCATATTTCAATCTCCCCAGCCACACATGTAACTAAAATGAATAAGAAAACTGTAGTAGCATGCTTGTAAAGTCTATTCATATTTTATTATATCACCCTTAACTAAGTATTTATGTTTTTTTTCAAGCAAAAGTGCAACCACGACAATGAATCTAGCGTTATTTAGCAAACACCACTTCATACTAGGGAGCACATGTCCAATGATAGTGGGGAGAAGAGTACCCATTTCGGTATGTATGCTTCAGAATTAGAATATTTACTATGATTGTAGATATTTATTTCCTAACTTATACTTATATATCATCTTCTTTAAATGGAAGAGCATGTAGCTCAAGAGGGTGAACTGTGAGAGGATCCAAGTGGACAAGAAATCAACACACCAACTATGATAGCTACACAGACAAGTAAAGAGCAATATTGTAATGTTAAATAAAATAATGAAATAGTTATTTCAAATATATTTCAACATATCGATATGATCATTTTCGTTGTTGCAGTTCACGCCCCTGCACTGGTGCCTCCACACCCTTCTCAGTGACGTCCCAGAAGTATGGTACATGAGCACATGGAAACACAAACAATAGAAGGACAGGGCACAAGAAATACAGTGTCAAAGGATGATTATGATACCCCAAACATCAATTTTATGAATGTAAAAAAACATAAATCAAAGAAAAAATAGATGTATAAATTCACGACTTGTATTTGGATGTTTATCGATGTTACTAGTATGAAACATTGTTTATATGAATTAAAACATTATGCTTCAATTTTTATATGTTCATATGTTTTGATGACTATCCTAGTTATGCATGAATGTCTATATGTTTTCTATATAAGCAAAATCATTTGTTGGGTATGGGGAATTGAGAGCGATGTGAGGGGGAGGGGGGGCCATATGAGCTTCCACCTTCATGTGGTTGGCCATGTTCACTAGAGAATAAACTATTCTCAAAACAAAGAGAAGCTCATTAAGGTATGCGACCACTTAAGTTTTTTCTAGACTATTTACATAACTAAATGCTTGTTTATTTGCTTATATATTATTTACTCATATAAATAATTTGTCTTTTATGATTCATGCAAGTCTTGGTGATCGAAATGCATCTCATGGAAAACTCTTATGAAGTTGTATGGGACAATGGATCTGGCGAAAGGACAATGATAAGGTAAGGGTTTTGACGTGTTTTTTAAAGTATAGAACTCAATGTAGAACTTATGGAGACATATAAATGTAAAAATACAAGTTTGATTATTGTTAAGATATTCATAATTTCTAGGACATTACTAGCATCAAATTAATGTATGAGACCCTTATGTTTGTGGGATGCATAGAGGGTTTATTCATTGTCCCACAAACAAGCGGGTCTCATACATCAATTTGGTGTCTCGCTAGGTTGTGATCTATTAGTATATTTTTGAGATATAAGTAATTTTATAAGTCGATGTGCAATAATATATAAACACATAAACATATTTTGATCAACCGTTGAAATATTGCACCTACAGATCTACTTTGGCATGTTTCTAGGACCATTTATCTCCCGATGCATATTGAATTTTATGAGTAATTGAGTTGATGAGTTTATGTGATATACATTGGCTTAATTTTTATTTTATATGAATTTAAGCATGCTTGAGGTTTTGATCTAATGCTTGGTACATAGTTTGTTATTGGAATAATAATTTCATAATTATGATAGTGAATTCAAATTATAGAGGACACACTATTGTCCTGAGTTAAATTTCTTAATAAGGAGACTACATTTTTGAGAACTTATGGTTTCACCGAGGGTTCTTGTAGAGGCCTTGAGTAGGTCCCACTCAAGGGAATGAAAAGAACCCTCTTTTCTATGATATTATCACTTCTATAGTAGTTTACAAGTTCATGTAGTAGTTTCATGCAAGTTATTACAATAGTTTTGTTTGCTTCATGTCATTTTATTTCAAGCCATTTTAATTCTGCAATTTTACTCCACCCCCCCAACATTTTCTACGCCAGGTAGCGTTTCCTTTGAAACTATTGCTAGTTCCTTTGAAATTCCCTCAACATACACATCCTAATTCATCTCAACCATCTGGGTCTTGGTATCCACATACAAACTGCCAACCAAATCATTATGGGAACAAGTGAATCCGACAATTTGCTTGAAGATAATGGTGACCATTCTTATTGTGAGTTAACTTTTGGTTCTACAACCCCTTCAAACTTTCCAATCAATTAGGACACAACATTCCAACTAGATCCAATTAAATATCCACAATTCAAAGGAAAATAGTGGAGAGCAAGTCCTCCTTGCGTACACATGATCCTCTTCTTCAATGGCCCAAACTAGTGATATCCCTCTAAGTACAAAAGAATCTAATCCACCCTTCTAATAATTAAAGCATCCAAGAAACCATTCACATGAGAGACCATATGGTTGTATGACCATAGGACTCCCAACTCTACCTACATTCTCTCTACCACTTGTGAAACTCCATATGGTCGTGGGACCTTGTGCCCTAATGTGACATTCTCCCTATGTGGATCTCTCTCCTCATGCCCTTGAGTGGGTCGAAAATTCAACTCATAGGTTATGTTGAAGGTTGATCCTTACTCCGTAATAAGATAATGGCATGTTGTGTGTTGGACGAAAGGGTAGGCACTTCCATTTTGGGATGTCTTCTTCACTCTAGATTGAGGCCCAAGTTTCTTGTTAGGTGTAGTTTGTGGGTTGTTGCACCTAGCTTGGGATTTATAGTGGAAGTTAGTTATATTTGAACCTGGGTACAATATTGGATCATAAAAGAAGGATACAATATCCTATTAACATTCATTTAGACCAATTTGGCATGTCGAAAATGTGTTAAGCACCTTTGATGATGGAGGGTAACCAACTTCCTTCTTCATTTTCCCTTTGAACTTCTATCTGACCATCACACCAATTAGACATTGATGGAGATTTTAACAATGTGAATTKCTTTTCATCATCTGGTGATATTGAATGGATTGATTCTTTTTTATTATTTGAATTATCTAATGCATGCCTCCTCTTCATCCCCTCGAGGGAGTTGTTGGGTAAGGAGACTATCGACAAAGGATTTGATTCAAGAGTTATTGTATCCATGTCTACACCACCACCCCCTGTGGATTGGTCAAATTCCTTTACAATAACATATGCTTGGGTACCTCTAGAATCTTCTTAGGAAATGTTTATGAAAGGGACAAAGTGAATAGAAAAACCATAGGATGGAAGGGAGTATATGAGATAATTATATTCAATAACATGTCAAAGTAATGGAACCAATATGTAGAGGCCCTATAGGAAATTTGAATTCTACTTGGGGATCATCTAGACATACTGTAACATCCCAGTTCTAACCCTTATGAACTATAATGTATTATGTAAATATGACTTAGGCTGGTGATCTGGTAAAGTTGAAAAGGGGCCAGAGTGCCTAGGAAATGTAATACTTCATATACTTTAATAAAATACACCACTGGATGCAAGATAGGAAAGGACAAAAGAGATATAGGGATATGATTCCATGAGAGAGGGGGATTGAGGGGCTAAGCCTTTTTATAATTATTTTATTTACCCATAATTGATTTTATGGAGAAAAGGGGTTACATGAGATTCTTGGGGGAGGCCATGTGGTTCTTGATTTCCAAGTAATTGTATAAACCCATCTTTGGTTTGGGTGGGGGGGGTCACTGGTTCTTATTCATTCATTGTTACACCTTTTCCATTCTTCATTATTTTTTGGGAGCCTAACTCTTGCTGCATTTGTATGCTCTTGGTATGAGCATGGATATGAATGGCTGCATGAGGGTGGATTGGGGTTAAGTTAGGGGATATTTCTCCCCCTGGTTCTTATTCTTCCCCTTGCTCCCTTGTTCTTATTCCTCTTCACTCACTACTTCTAGTTCGTGTGCTCATGGGATGAGCATGGAAACAAATGGCAGCAAGAGGAGAGCCATCGTTGAATGGTTGTAATGATTTATTGATCATTCCAAGAGGGAATGGATGCCTGTGTGCATGAGATTGATGGCAGTTTGGATGGAACTGTCCACAACTGAGAGTCCTTGGAGTTTCCAGTAGGGATATTTCTTGACTAGTAGCACTAGGGCCCTGGAGAGAAATGGAATAGCCTCAGGGATTGCATAGCAGAGAAAGGTGTTCATTTCTTGGGGTTGTACAGGCTGAGGGGGAAGGGGAGCTGGAAATTAGGATTTGTTGTGAGGTTGGGAAACCTGAGAGCTACTTAGCCAACTATTTTGTGTTTAGACTTGGCCTAGGACCTGTCCTTGTGGATTCATAGCCCTGGCGCGAGGGTGACCTGTTGTTGAGAGTAAATGAACAACAGTGTCTATGGTAATTTCATTACTTTTGTTGATTGATTTATTGTGTCAACATTTGTCCAGGGTGACTGTGGAAAATCACCCGCTACATCTATCCAGGGTGACCGTGGAAAGGCACCTGTTGTGCCTCAATAGGTAAATGTTAAATATAGTAATGACTTATGACTACAATAACTAAATTTCTCAAATGTTAAAGTTCATCTCATTAATTTTATTCATTAATGTATTGTGGCATGGTCAACGTGGGAAGGCACCCACTCATAGTAGATCAGAGCAGGGTGACTGTGGGAAGTCAACCACCGCACAACAACATTAGGTAACTATTAGTTCTTAATAATAACTAAATTTGATTACAATATCTAATTTTTTTTGATGTTAAGATTATTTTAATTTCATTTATTGTTTGATGTGTTTAGTCCAGTGCAGTGGATTTGGATGATCAGGATCTTGAGGATGAAATATTTTATTCCACTGACAAATTAGCAACTGTCGCGAAGGCTTTGAAGAAGGAAAACATAGAATATCTAGGTTTGTTTCGCAAAATACCCCTGACACAGGAGGACAAGGCAAGAATTGTAGAGCTACAAAATCTAATAACTAATTTTGGGGTAAGTGGCATCTTCACATACTTTTATTAGCTATGACAATTTCTTATCTGTTTTTTTGTTTATATTTTCTATATGATCTAATAAAGTAAAGTTTTCCATTTGTAGGAGTTTTTAAACCTCGTGCCCTGGGAACTTGTTGAGCCTGCAACTTATATAGGTAGCAGTGATGGTCCAATGCAATAAAAAAGTCAACATAGAAAAGTACAAGTGAGGCTTTTTGACCCTCCTCAGGTTCCCCTCGAATCCATTGATGAGCGCAATGATGTTAAACGACATGACATGCCGAAGCATGATGAGCCAGATCCTGGGAATCCACATGACTCTGAAGATGAATGTACTGTAGATGGAGAGGAAGATATTCATGGAGCAACATGAATTGAAAGTACCAAATCACTAGATCTCAACTTTCTGGTGGATGAAGCATGTGTTTCGATCAAGATTCAGAAGATTGCAGGTATTTGTTAATTAATTGATTCATTTTTATCATGAAATTGAAATGGACATTTGTTGAGATTATTATAAATTAATGGATAACACGTTTCTTCAAGAAACAATGTTTTCTACAGAAACTTGAATGACAAAGCATTGGAGTTTTTTGGCCCCACCATTTGCACATGGTGGAATGGACAAGATAGAAAAAAGAAATATGAATTGATAGGCCACGTGGTAAACTTGTTCGACAATATGTTCAATAAGAAGGTGGTTACAAAGTTAGTCGGCGAGAATTTAAAATATACATGGGCCCAATATAGGGAGAAATTACAATTAGACCTCAAGCATGAGCGCCCTCCCATGGTTTCGGAGAAAGAGTGGAAGGCCCTAATAGAGGATGAAAAGGAGAACTTGTTTAAAAAACAAGGAAGACATCCACAACCTGGTCAATCAAGGTACAACACATGTCATCTTCTTAGTGAATGTAATGATCCCAAGCCAAATTCTTTCTTGGAATCACTAACTACTACTAATTTATTGAGTTATTAAGTGCATACAAGATTCATCAACACATGGAGATCAAAATATATTCAAGANTGTTAAGATTATTTTAATTTCATTTATTGTTTGATGTGTTTAGTCCAGTGCAGTGGATTTGGATGATCAGGATCTTGAGGATGAAATATTTTATTCCACTGACAAATTAGCAACTATCGCGAAGGCCTTGAAGAAGGAAAACATAGAATATCTAGGTTTGTTTCGCAAAAGACCCTTGACACAGGAGGACAAGGCAAGCATTGTAGAGATACAAAATCTAATAACTAATTTTGGGGTAAGTGGCATCTTCACATACTTTTATTAGCTATGAAAATTTCTTATCTGTTTTTTTGTTTATATTTTCTATATGATCTGATAAAGTAAAGTTTTCCGTTTGTAGGAGTTTTTAAACCTCGTGCCCTGGGAACTTGTCGAGCCTGCAACTTATATAGGTAGCAATGATGGTCCAATGCAATAAAAAAGTCGACATAGAAAAGTACAAGTGAGGCTTTTTGACCCTCCTCAGGTTCCCCTCGAATCCATTGATGAGCGCAATGATGTTAAATGACATGACACGCTGGTGCATGATGAGCCAGATCCTGGGAATCCACATGACTCTGAAGATGAATGTACTCTTAGATGGAGAGGAAGTTATTCATGGAGCAACATGAATTAAAAGTACCAAATCACTAGATCTCAACTTTCGCATGGATGAAGCATGTGTTTCGATCAAGATTCAGAAGATTGCAAGTATTTGTTAATTAATTGATTCATTTTTATCATGAAATTGAAATGGAAATTTGTTGAGATTATTATAAATTAATGGATAACACGTTTCTTCAAGAAACAATGTTTTCTACAGAAACTTGAATGACAGAGCATTGGAGTTTTTTGGCCCCACCATTTGCACACAGTGGAATGGACAAGATAGAAAAAAGAAAGATGAATTGATAGGCCACGTGGTAAACTTGTTTGGCAATATGTTCAATAAGAAGGTGGTTACAAAGTTAGCCGACGAGAATTTAAAATATACCTGGGCGCAATATAGGGAGAAATTACTATTAGAACTCAAGCATGAGCGACCTCCCATGGTTCCGGAGAAAGAGTGGAAGGCCCTAATAGAGGATGAAAAGGAGAACTTGTTTAAAAAACAAGGAAGACATCCACGACCTAGTCAAGCAAGGTACAACACATGCCATCTTCTTAGTGAATGTAATGATCCCAAGCCAAATTATTTCTTGGAATCACTAACTACTACTAATTTATTGAGTTATTAAGTGCATACAAGATTCATCAACACATGGAGATCAAAATATATTCAAGATGTAGAAGCAAAAGAAAAGATCTAACCTTTTTATTATGAGCAATGTAAGATCAATACAATAGATGGCCGATCTGGCATAAACCTCAGATGGTCGTACAAGCAATGGATATGAGCTGCTACAAAATGCTCCCGACAATACAAAATAAGCCTCCAAAGGCTAGATATACAATAAAGACTGAATCAAGCAGATATGAGCCATACTAATGCTCAACCTCCAAGCTGGAAAGTGCCATGTCCTGCTAGAATGCTGAAGCCCTCAATAATTCTGCCTTGCTACCAAAAGTGTCCAATCATCCTGAGAAATATGCTAAATGATAGATCAGGAAACTGTAAGGACAACCCAGATGTCCAAATTCCCAAATCCACTCTCAAACCCCGTAGATCTGAATTCCTCCACTGAATGGTGCGCCCCACTAGATGACTGAAACCCTACCTGGTTCGGACCTGATGAAGGAGGCCTACAGATGCTCTAAAACTCTCCAAGAATATAGATCGGGCTATGAGAATCCTGTGGGAGAAGTTTTGGACTTAGATCTCAAGCAAATCTCCCTAGATCTGAGTTTTACTGAATCACAGGACGTCCCCTATGGCTCCAAGATGTCCCCTATGGCTCCAAGACGTCCCAATCTACAGAAAAATGTAGAATGATGATAATCCTCTAGAAAATCCCTCAAACTGATGGTCCTTCCCCTGCAAACAAAACCCAACTATCGGAATGGCCCCAGGCCCTCAGGATAAGCTGGATTGAACCTCCCTCTAGATGATGGTGCACCCTTGCTGGAAATACAAGAACAATACGACCTGCTACCTTCTGAAGCGCTATATCGAGATGGGATGAGACTAGAATGGTGTGGAGGAGTCTTTCATACCCAATACCAAGCTGCAGAACAAGGTGAGTGGATATTTCACCACTGAGATGCTCACAAAGGTTTGTATAGCAAAACCCCCAAACTGAATGCTCAAGAGCAATAGAAAATGCTAATCCAAAACCAGAATGAGTAATAGGTGTGCCCCGACCTCTTACTTATACTTTTCCTTCTAATTC
>JZKD02S2004421.1:14882-27394 GCA_000966675.3 Picea glauca
ATAGTGGGGTTTTTAGCTTTACGCTTTCCCGGTAAAACTTTTGTGTTATGTGTTCTTGATATTTCACTTTGTGATTGTGGTTGTGATCGTGGTTTAATTTTCCACAAGAATAATATTAGAAGCAATTATGTATTTAACAGTGGCGTATAATTGTTAGATTAGGAGAATCACAAGAAATACATTAAGTGTATCGAAATTTCTACACTCGTACCCACGGCGTGGATTCTGCTGTGAGGGGCCATCACCTAAAAAAATAAAAAAATACTATATTTATATGTCCAATTTTTAAATATCATTGAAGTAGTTCATTAATATTAAAAAAAAAACTCTGCAATGTAATTATTTACCTGGTCCTCTAGTCGGCACCGTTGGAATGGCTTCCGACCTATTCACCTGATCTTCAGGTCGAGGATGATCATCTATGACATTCTCTACCATTGAAACTTCAAAATTTATAAGTACAAAACTATTAAGTATATGATTAATATATAGACATTTTACCATCGTGGGCCTCAGTCACAGGAACATCTTGGGGTTGCACCTCACTGGGATGGGGCTGCTGGGGAGCACCATGATCTTCTGGTGGAATTTCACTGTCAACGTTATGTTGTTCAGTACTAATGGTTTCGTTGACAGTGTTTCTCCCCTGATTAAAACAAAGTAAGACATTAAATTATGGATGATATCAAACATTTACGTATTTTATAAGTAACGAAAGGTTAATGTGGACTGATTTTTATTTACCTTATTCCGCAAATTGGATCTTGGGGTTTTCCCCATGATTTTCCTACGGTCAACCACGACTTTATAACTGTACCTGTAATCAAGTTGGAAGTCTTCCTTCGTGGTTTCTGTTTCGAAGTCGTCACCCTACATTGCATAAGGGTATGGTTTTTAATGTTTTTCGTTGCAATTACCTTAAAGTTGTAAGGTGATACAAATAATTTTCTTAATATGTTCGAGTACTTACGATTCATGATTGTAACCTCGAGTAGCCACCCTAGCCTAGCTTGTGTTGGCCATGTTTGGCAATCCTTGCTTTGGCTGCCTTCGAGCGGGTGTTATCCGCCCCAGTACCAGCCCTTATTCTTCCCCTGTGGTCATGGTACTTAAGAAAGAAGGTACTTAGCGCATGTGTCTCGACTTTTGTGCCCTCAATAAGATCACCATCAAGGACAAGTTCCCCATTCCTGTCATTAATGATCTCTTGGATGAGCTGAGTGGTGCTCAGTACTTCACTAAACTTGATCTGCATTCTAGATACCACCAGATATGTATGAAAGAAGTTGACATACCCAAGACCATGTTTCGAACTCATGAGGGTCACTATCAATTTTTGGTCATGCCCTTTGGCCCGTGTAATTCCCCCTCCACCTTCCAAAGCCTCATGAATCATGTCTTCCGTCCTTTTCTCCGTCATTTTGTCTTAGTTTTCTTTGATGATATTCTCATCTATAGTAAAACTTGGAAATCTCTTCTTTCCCATGTGGATCAAATTCTCCATCTACTCTCACAGCACCAAATTTTCCTCAAACAATCTAAACGTGATTTTGGTGCCTCGAAAGTCGAGTACTTGGGTCATCTTGTTGGCAAGGTCGGTGTCAGGGTGGATCCTAAAAAGATTGAAGCTATGAAAGATTGGCCTCACCCAAAGATTCTCAAAATCTTGTGTGGATTTCTAGGTTTAACAGGTTATTATTGCAAGTTTGTTAGAAATTATGGGAAGATTGTGACACCTCTCACTGCTCTCCTTAAAAATAATTCTTTCACTTGGAATCCAGCAGCTGCTCAAGCTTTTCAAACCTTGAAGATGGCCATGTGCACCACTCCAGTCCTTGCCCTTCCTCATTTCACAAATACCTTTGTCCTAGAATGTGATGCTTCCAGGAAAGGAAATGGTGTCGTCCTTATGCAAGAGGGTCATCCTTTGGTCTTTACCAACAAACAACTATCAAAGAGAAATTTGGGCAAATTAATCTATGAAAAGGAAATGTTGGCTATTTTGCATGTTGTGGATATTTGGCACTCGTATCTATTGGGGAAATGCTTCCAAATTAAGACGTATCATCAAAGTCTCAAGTATTTTCTGGAACAATGCATTTCCTCCCCCGAGCAACAAAAATGGGTGACTAAGATCTTTGGATATGATTATGAGATCATTTACAAGAAAGGAAAAGACAATGTGGTTATTGATGCACTTTCCAAAAAATATGAAGATGAAGGGTCCCTTTTCTCTCTCTCCTTCATTGTACCAGATTGGCTCCAAGTTGTTCGTCGGGAATGGCTACAAGATCCCAAAAGTTCACATCTAATACAACAATTGCAATCCAAATCTCCAGTCTCCCCAGGGTAATATTCGATCAATGATGAGCTTTGATACAAAGGTCGTTCATATTTAAGTACGCAGTCAAAACTTAAATCCATGGTACTTTGTGAGCTTCATTCTACACCCACATCTAGGCACTCAAGGTTACCAAAACCTATGACCCGGTCAAATGTTCTTTTTTCTGGGATGGTATGAAACAAGGCGTTTGTAATTTTGTGGTTGAATGTGATGTGTGTCAATGCAACAAGGGTGAAACATTCAAATCTCCTGGCACACTACAATCGCTTCCGATTCCACCTTCTATTTGGTGGGATATATCTATGGATTTTATTGTAGGCTTACCTAAATCGGGCAATAAATCAATCATTATGGTGATAGTTGATCTTCTTTCCAAGTATGCTCATTTTTGTGCTCTTCAACACCCATTTACAACATCCACTGTGGCTCAAATTTTCATGGATCGGATCTTCAAGCTTCATGGCATGCCACATTCTATTGTTTCTGATCGTGACCCAACTTTCACCAACAATTTTTGGCAAGAATTGTTCAAGCTCCAAGGCACCCAATCGCATCTCAACACAACTTATCATCCCTAGACTAGTGGTCAAACTGAAGTGGTCAACAAGTGTTTGGAAACATATTTGAGGTGTTTTCCATCAGAAAGGAAAAATCATTGGGCTCAATGGCTACCACTAGTTGAATGGTGGTACAACACTTCTTACCATACAGCTACCAGCATGACTCCTTTTGAAGCGGTATATGGACAAAATCCACCTTCAGTTTTCTTATATTTGCCAGGTGTCTCGAAGGTCCAGGTAGTTGACCAAACGCTTACAGTTCGAGAGGATATTCTTTGTACCCTCAAAGAGAATTTGGTCATGGCCCAGAATTGCATGAAGAAAAAAACAGGTCAAGGTTTCTTTGAACGTCAATTTACAGAAGGGGATCAGGTGTTTCTTCGACTACAACCTTACAAGAAAAATTCCCTCAAGGATGACCACTGTCAGAAACTGGCACCCAAATTTTATGGTCCTTATACAGTTCTCAAGCATGTGGGATAGGTGGCCTATCAGTTAGCTTTGCCCAATAATTCTAAGCTCCATCCTATTTTTCATGTTTCCTACTTAAAGAAGGTGATTGGAACTAATTGCCAAACTCAAACCAACCTTCCCGAGTTGGACGAAGAAGGATCCATTTGGCTACAACCACAAGAAGTTTTGGACCAGTGTGAGCGTCGCCTATGTCAATGAACCATCAAGGAAGTGTTAGTCCAATGGAAAGATACAACTCCAACAGATGCCACTTAGGAACCGACTACTATTCTGTAGCAATTTCCTCATCTCAAGCCTTGAGGACAAGGTTGTTTTTAAGGGAGAGGACATGTTAGGGACCTAACCCCTCACATAGGTAGAATAATATATTTCCATGTAATAAAGGTCAATATTATTAAGGCCTAGAAATAAGGAAGAATAAGTCCAATGTAAGAAGACCTAATAGAAGCTTCCGCTTCTAGAAGGATCTTCCTCTAGTTTGTTCTTTTGATAGACATATTTAGTATAAATAGGAGTCAAGGGTATGAGAAGTTTTTTCATGGATATTATTGTAATAGAGCTATGCTTTGTTGGAGGTTTCCCCTTGAAGAGGCACGTGAACATTGCTCTCGGTAATCAAAGTTCTCTTTCTGCAGTTATTCTGGTATCATTTTGGTATTATTGTGGTGTTGTTCTGGTTATATTGTTGTTCATCTACCATTTCTAGTTATTTATTTATGTTTTGCATACTTTTTGTATCTGGAATACTACAAAGTGAGCCATATTGTCTCAAGGATGAGAAAATGACTTGTGTTGGGGAATTTTTGGAGCCCTAATTTTCCATTTTGAAGACTTATACATGCTTATGTAGTGCGCACTTGGTTTTTGTTGTGTACGTAGGGGTTATTTGTGCACGGATTTATGATATTGTATTGCATGTAGGATGAGAATGTAACCCATGCAGTATTTCTTGTGTGCCTGTTAAGAAAAGGGATAACGACTATAAAAGAATGTAACCAACTTGAATTGTATAAATAATGGTAATGGGGGTCTATTAGAGGGGGGAGGTCTATAAAATGTATTGTTATGCTATTGGATTAGGGACTAAGTAGTATGATAGATATTGTATGAGGAAGTGCATGTAAAGAAATTTTTTGTTTTGAGATGGAATGGAATGGATATTAATCCCCCCTACTTAAATTTTTTTGAGTTGTGTCGGTTATGAGCAATGTATGTTATGGATGATGAATGATTTCGTTTTACATTGTTAAGCTAAATATAAATCATGTTTTGATTGCTAGTGGAGGATGTTATAGGGGTTTGGAGGTTAATATTCAATAGTTCTATAATGTCCCTAGCTTAACCAAGGAACATTACCATGCAAAAATTCCCATAAATTCAAAATTTTCCTGTTAACTAATCATGTAGCTTACCATCTACAGGAATACACACAAATTTAATTGTTTGGCTACCATTAATTAAATGCAGCTACAACATTATAAATAAACATGAATGCAACTAATAAATTTATCACACCAACATATAATTCATTTTCATACATAGAGTAAAAACACACAACAGTCAACTCATAAATAACTCAGAAAAACAGATAAGCACTTATTTTTTTAAAATAGTTGTGCAACCAACTACTTGGGATGGATGTTCCACCCAACCATAAACTTACTATTCTACATCTCAACAAAAATTCACCCATGATATGGGGCTAAGAATCCAAAAAATAGGGTGTCTCTCACAGTCCACTCACAGCTCAAGTATCCCATAACCCACTGGTATTCTCCTACAACTATCCTGATTTCCACCAGCTCTCTTCCTCTTGACCTTTCCAACCCAACAAATTTACCCCTTCACTGCTCTCAATCCATTGGGAATCTCGTTCGTTTATCAAGGTCTCTCTGAAAAATGTAACCACGAATCTCAGAACTGGGAACTCAAGGGAACTCACTGCTAGGAAAGATATCGGTAAAACGTCATCAACCACTTGTTGTTACAATGCAACTCACACAAGAGTTCACTCTTCATGCCTGGAAAAATGGTTTTTCTGCAAGCATAACAAATTGCTTCTTCAGTCTTCAATAACTCCAAAAATGCTCTGTAATTCTCCCTCCATTATTTTTCCACCTCAATACCTCCTTTTTTTCCTTGTTCTCCCCTTGCTCATGCAAAAACACAACTCTCCAAAATTGCCTTTTCTCCCCATTAGACTTTCCTCTCTTTTCCCCAAGAAATGTTGAGTCTCACTCTCCCCAATGTTGATTGTAATTCATCCCCATGCTCCCAATAACAATGGTATGTGACTTCTCATGCCCTCCCTCTTCCATGCATTCAGTGATTGGGCTATCATACACTCAAACAAAAAATAGAAGGTTGTCCCCAATGATAATAAAATCTAGGAAAGTGAGTTTTGATTAATACCCATAAATAATTTCCCCATTGGACCCCTCTTAGACATTCCCTTCTCTTGTGGAAAACTCAGCCCCCATCTCTATCCATGTCCCCCAGCAGCTGGCATCACATTTTATTTACTAAAATTCAGAAAATACAATTCACATATTACATCGCTTGGCCACGACCACATTCATATCTACATTATGCATTAATTAAACTGGGCATTATAGTGGGGATGTTACATTCCCCCTCCACTACAATTGTGCACAGTCCTCAGTGTACAACATCATGTCGATATACATGTACAAATTTTACACCATAATATTTAGAAAAAAAAAATTGTAATATGTTTACCCTCCAACAACAATTCCAACCATAATCTCTTGTTCCTCTCAACCTGCTAACCCAAGGAATGCACCCCCTTCACTGCTCTCAGTCAATCGAGATGCACCATTATTTTATCAGGGTTGTCAACATATGTGACCAAGGATTATGAGATGTGGTTCCAGAACTCTGGCTGTCCAAAAATGGAATCTTGCATTTTTAGCTTTTATTTTCTTCAAAATTGAAAAACAATTGTGGGTATTCTTCCCACATAGTGTCTTTGTGCTACCATGTTGCATCTTCAGGACTGTAGCATGTCCATTGAACCTTTACCAAGACGATTACTTGTTTCCTAATCACTTTGAATTTCTAGTCTAGGATGCACATTGGTTCCACCTAGAAATCTCATTCGTGTTCCACCTAGATCACAATATAATAAATTATGTGGTTACGGCCAAACACATATTTCTTTAATAAGGAAACATGAAATACATTATGCAGTCTCATGTATGTATGAAAAGATAGCATGTATGCAACTAAGCCTATATTTTCTAAAATCTCAAAAGGCCCACAATATAACGTTGCCAACTTTGGGTAGCAACCCAATCTTAGTGAACTTATTTTCGCTTTCACTTTTAGAAATGCATGTCCCTCCACTTTAAAATCTTTGAAAACCTTGTTCTTGCATGCATAAATTTTTTGCCTATCCTAGGAAGCCTTTAAATTCTCTTGAATCTTTGTCATCTACTCTTCCATTTCCTTCAACAAATCTGGCCCAATGACAGCTCTGTCTGTAGAGTTATCCCAGCTCATTGATGTGTTACACTTCATGCCATACAATGCTTCAAATGGGCTCGTTTTTTATGAGGCTTGATACCCATTATTGTAAGCAAATTCTACTAAGTGGATATAATCCTCCCACTTTGATGGTTGGTCCATCACATACATTCTAAGCATGTCTTCAATTATTATGTTGGTCCTCTCTATTTTCCCATCCGATTATGGGTGATACGTTGTACTAAGATTTAAATTTGTCCCAAAGGCTTTGGACAAACCCTTCCAAATTTGGATGTAAACTTTGGATCCTTGTCTAAAACTATTTCCTTAGGTACCCCATGTAGTCTAGAAACTTCTTTCATGTAGATCTCTGCAATATTTTTTTCCTTGTGTGTGGTATTTACTAGAATAAAATGCACAACCTTAGTCAATTTGTCCACCACTACCATGACGGAATCATGTTGCTTCATTGTTCTGGGCAACTTTGTAATAAAATAAAATTGTAACCACTTCCCATTTCCACTCAGGAATGGGTAATGGTCGCAACAACTCAGCTGGATGTCTATGTTTAGTCTTCACCTTATGGCACTATAGACACCTGGAGATATAATTAGCCACTTCTTTCTTCATTATGAGCCAAAAATATTGGCTTCTTACAAATTAAATTGATTTATGGTATCATGGGTGTTTAGCATATAGCACATTGTGGATTTATTTTAGCACTATATTTTTCATCTCTCTTGAATTTGGAACATACACTTTACCTCTATACATGAGGATTCCATCCTCTTTTAGCTCATAATATTTAAATTTCTATTGTAAATTGTCTTGTTGTAATGTTTCTTTTATTTTCAAATGGTGTTGATATGAATTTTCTACTTCAATAATTTTATCTTTTAAATCATATATGTACATGCATCTCATGCACTCTTCTACTGAGTGCATCAACCACTTGATATTCCTTGCCTTTCATGTGCTTAATTTCAAAGTCATATTCGCTAAGAAATTCAAGCCATCTAGTTTGTGTGGCATTGTGGGTTGTCCAAAAAAATGTTTCAGACCACAATGGTCTATTCTTAGCTCAAATATTCTCCCTGTGATGTAATTTCTCCACATTTTTAGCACATGAATAATGGTTGCTAATTCTAGGTCATGTGTAGCATAATTCCTCTCATGTTGTTTTAATTTTCGGGACTCATAGCACACCACATGATCCTTTTGAGTGAGAAATCCATTGAGCCCTTCCTTACACACATTAGTGCACACCACAAAATATTCAACCGGATATGCAATATTTAAGATTGGCGCACTTGTCAAAATGTCTTTCAACTACTAAACGCTATCTTCACTCCTAGAAGTCCATTCAATTTTCACTCCCTTCTTTTATAAAGAAGTGATTGGGATTGCAATCTTTGAGAATCCTTTTATGAATCCTCGGTAATAATCGACAAGAACCATGAATGATCTTACCTTTATCACATTTTTTTAGTGTTGGCCACCCTCTAATGGCCTTTATCTTCTCGGGATCAACTACTATCTCATCTGCTGAAATAATACACCCCAAGTAGTTAATATTCTTTTGATAAAAGATGCAATTACTTAGCTTTGCATACAATTTGTGTTCTCTTAAAACTTGTAGCACCATTCTTAAATGTTTCTCATGTTCTTCTTATTTTTTTTAGTAGATGAGTATATCATCTAGGAACACAATCAAAAACTTGTCTAGGTATTCCTTGAACACTCCATTCATCAGGAACATGAAAACAACTGGGGCAATTGATAACCCAAATGGCACTACCATAAATTCATAATGCATGTATCTTGTTCTGAACGTTGTCTTCTTGATATCTTCTTCCTTTATCCTCACTTGATGATAACCTGACCTCAAGTCTATCTTTGAAAATATTCTTACACCTTTTAGCTGATCAAATAAATCATCAAACCATGGCAAGGGGTACTTATTCTTTATGATGGCCTTATTTAATTGTATGGAATCAATACAAAACCTTAAGGTTCCATCTTTCTTATTCATGAATAACACTAGGGCACCCCAAGGTGACACACTTGGGTGTATACACTCTTTCTTTAATAATTCTTCAAGCTACATAAAACACTCTTTCAATTCTAGTGTGCTCGTTTTGTAAGGTGTCTTGGACACTGGCATAGTTCCTCACACCAAATCAGTAGAGAAACCAATGTCTCTCTTTGGTTGCAATCTTTATATTTCCCCAAAAATATCTTCAAAATGGTCTTTAATACATGGCATTATATCTATGGTTTCCTCTTCCATATGGGCTGCAAAAATATGACGTCCCTTCTTGAAATTCTTTTTCAACTACATTGCTGAAACTTCTCTAACAACTACAACTCTTGGAATGCCTTGAACCTTGCCTTGTTGTCCTACCTCATCAAGGCAAGTGATTGTATTGTTGTAATAATCTAGAAAAGAATGGTGTTTTTCCAACCAATCCATGCCAATTAGACAATCATATGAACCCAATGGTATGATTTTCACATCTACCTTTGTGTTAAGTCCATTCATGTCTATTGGGAAATCTTTAACTAGCTCATTGATTTTCCTCTTAGCCCCTGTGGCTAATTGAACTAACCAACATTTTCTATGCTTAATCCTTTGTAAGTGAAATATTTCAACAATGTTAGAGTTTATGTAACTATGTCTAGCTCCATAATCAATTAAAATTACTATGATTTGGTTGTCAATCTTACCTTCCACTTCAATCATGGGGGGTTGATATTTTGTTTACTTGTTGTCCAAGGTTGCATAAATCATTGGCATGTTTCCTCCAATGTATTTCACTGTCTCAACCTCCTGAAGTGTACAATACTCATTCTTTCACCTTTGTGAGGGTAGTCCCTATGTAATTGATTTCCCTCACATTCCCAACATTGTACAGGCTACTGCCTTGGCCTTTTCCCAAATGAATCTACCATCCTAGGTTCATTTTGGGTTGATTGTCCTTGCTTGTTTTCTTGTGAGTTATTCTTGAAAAAGGGTGGCTTAAAACCTTTCTTCCTTTGATCTATTTTTCCTTTCATCTTGGCATCCCAAGCTTTTTGGAAGACTATCCTTCCTCTGCACTATTCATAAATATGCTTTGCTCTCCTTATGGCCTCCTCCAAAGTTCCAGGGTTATCATAGTGTATCTTGTGAATGTAGAAGGAAGGTAACACACTCAGAAACCTTTGGATTTTGACCTTCTCATTATTTATGAAGCCCACATACTTTACCAACTCAATCAACCTCTTCTCATATTCATCCATTGTCATGCTTCCCAATTTGAGTTCAAATAACTCTTTTATCTTCCTTTCATAGTAATGTTATGAAAAATATTTCTCTTGGAAAAATCCTTTGAACTANTAGTGCAAAATAATCTCAAACAATAACTTTGACCACCTACAAAGGTAAATATATTAGGAACCAAGGAAAATTGTGTATGAGACACTGATACTACTGTTGATACTAAATGCACAACAACTCTCGTATTATCAAACTGATGCTTCAATCAAAATTTGCATCAATCTGGAAATGACAACTTTGTCATTTTTGCACTTTCTCCTAACTTGGAAATTTCATCCCTGTCTAAGCATCCCTACTCCAACTCCTTTGCAATTTTGACAGAATCCCATTTTGGTATCTTCATGACTATATTTTGAATGATCTATAAAAATTTCACCCTTATCTGGGCTCTGAGATGATAGTTACTGCTTGAAGAAGTTTTGATTGTTTTCCCATTTTTAGCCATGTATGTTACATGTGTCTTCTCTCTCATTCGGCATAGTTTTAGGTACCCAACTTTGTTGTTTGTTGTGTCATCATTTAAGTCCATTCTTGCACACACACCGACCTTCTTAAAACTGGAGAGGTTTAGATCCGGGGTTCATCTAGAGTGTATCCAACAAAACCTCAAAGAGTCGACATATCAATCCTTGGCCAAGGTCAAGAAAGGTCTCACCTGATATGCAGAGAGGATCATAGAGACCATAAGGCATTTTGTCGGAGATGGAGGATTAATCATATGAAACATTACTACGATTGGCATCCATAAAACTCATGTCTAACCGACTATTTTAGGACTAAGAATTAAATCTATCCACACGCATAACCAACTCATTCACAACATACAAAAAATAGATCAAATTTTTCATATCTTTATTACTAGAAACATCATATCATATTCAAGACATACAGTATGTTGAACAACTGCTTAAGACATCCATAAGACTTTGTATCATTACTATTTATAACAATTGGAATACAATATGATGTGACATGTGCCTTGCTTTAGGATCAAACAAAACAAATCTACAAGAATATATTCATAGCATCACATGATTACAACAAACTCGAAGGGAGCTCGAGGTTGATAGCCAATTGATTGTTTTACATACGAACTATCTAGCTCTTGTTATGAGATTAGAACTCCTTTATATATCTTTGGCTCCTGGGGAGCATTGTCTCTTTCTACTCTACTCCACTCGTTTATTCGATCCAACTGACTCGCACGCTTCTAGTGCCTGCCAGTGCTCGATGTAGACTCTATGCATTAGGGAAATCTTAACTACTTGGCCAGCTCATCTTCTGGCCCCCCCACGTCTTCATCTGCTGCTAGAAATAATCATTATGGGATACTTCTCAAGTGATTCTTTTCTTGATTCTGATAGGCATCTTCTTGGTTTTCGACGCAACTGAAAAAACTTGGACTAACGCGCACTTGGTAGTCTTAATACTTGGCATGTTGCTGACAAAAATTGGTCTGATGTACCCATTCTAAAATTTCTTTGCGCATTTTCTCATATGCGTGCAAAATTATGAAATGAGTATGCACAACTTCGTTTGTGCGCACGCGCATGCAAAATTGGGCCCAAAACTTTGGATGCTAACAGGCCCCCACCACTATTATGTAGCTCGTCCTCGAGCTAGTGCTCTGGAGTAATTAGGTGGGTATATTTAAGGGAAAGCATAGCATCGTTCTTCAAAAGAGATGTGAGGGTGTCTAGTGTTTGAACTGAACCTTGCACTGGTGCCTCGAGAGAGAGAATCATTATTTTCTTGTCACGTTGTGCTAAGATGGTCAGACCGATTAGGATCTCTTGGTCGGCCAAATTATGGGGGGTTTTGGAGTGATGGAAGGATGTGAAAATAGGGTTGGTATGAACGGATTTACCAATAAGAATTCAGTCTGGCCTATTTTCTCTGAGGGAGGGAGTGATGGTGATGGGTGGAAGGAGGGAGTCAGGTGAGCCACTAAGTATGGTCTCATCTTAACAACAATGGGGATGAAGCATGGCAAAGATTCAAGCAGCTCTTGGCATAGGGGAAAGGGGAGTGGTATGTAGAAGAAAACAAGGGTTCAAGAAGTAGAGAGTTATAAAGATGAATCTATTTGGAATAGGGAGTGGGTGGATGATAATGGGGCATGGTTCGATAGACTAACTACCTCTTGTAAGGTTGCAGAGTAGTGGTAGGTGTTTCTCGATTAAACAGAAGGAAAAAACATATGGATAGTCAACTAAGGCATGCCATGACATGGGAGCTGGAGAATTGCAGCGAGAAAATAAAGGAAACCATGCAGCGAGATGGGAGAGAAAGATGTTGGTTGGTAATCGAGGTTGTGAAATATATAGGC
>JZKD02S2004421.1:34638-59373 GCA_000966675.3 Picea glauca
CCTTCTATTTTTCATGTTTTCTAAGATCTTCCATCACTTGTTTGGCCTAAAGTCCCCTCTCATTGCATTCTTCTTCTTGATACCTTTCCAACGAGGTAGATTGGGCTCGATTTTGACACTTGTGTCTCAAGATATGTCTGTTTGAAATTCAATGCTCAACAACCCTTGATCTGCTTGTGGGTGAATTTGGGTCATTGATCTTCACTGTGAAAATATTGTACCACATGCATAAGGAGATTCAAGATTAAATTGTTAATATAGTTTTTAGTCCCTTTACCTGATTTGTATAAGAATCTAGGGAAAGCATAGGACCCAGGGCTTATGTTGCAATGTTGGTCTATAATAAAAATAACAAAATAATAAAATTAACTAAATGGGAAAATAAATAAAAGAATCTAGGGAAAATTTAAAATAGAAATAATAAAATTACCCCTAACCCAAGTTAAAAAAAAAAACCCAAAGTCCAAAAATTAAAAAAATTAAAAAAGTGAAGTGTGTGGTTACGTTGAATTTTATGAGTGAGAATTTTTTTTGAAAAAGTTGGTTTTTCAAAACCAAGTCGTAGTTCCACACTAGTCAGAGTTCCGCACCTAGGGACCCAAAAAATAGGAGTAAGGTATACCATGCAAATTTCAAGTAACTGGGTGCCAAGGTGGGTAGTTAGATCATATGGCGATCATGAACACTCAGATTTAGATGCCACGAATGGAAAGCGATCAAGGGGAAGAAGACAACACATCATGTGACAAGTCAACATCATAAATAACGATTCATATGATAAATATATATTGACACCAACCAAATGCATGATACATGTCAATCCAATTAAGTTGAACGACTTGGAGGGAAGACCTCATAAGATTTCAAGGAGAGTGAATACGATCAAATCAAGGAATAGGTTCTTATGTCAGGCCATAATGCATGATATTGATTAGGACAGATAGCGAGCAAGCATTGGATGATGACACGACAAGTACCTACATCCATGAACTCAATAGGCCTTGGGCCTGGGTTTCTGGAGAGAGGAGAGGTCGAAAGAAGAAATCGATAGAGATCAATCCGAAAAATCTCATGCCTTTCAGACTTCAGAAAAATCGCAAGGGAATTACCTTGGTCATTCTGATGAGACAAGCCAAATGAAGGGATCCCAATAGGCTTTCGGCCTTCAGGCTTCAGACCATTCTTAGGACAAAACACACTCAACACTCCAAACGAGGATTCTTAATAGAGTACATTCAATGCGCTAGCAGGATAGGACTACAGGAAAGGTGGATATGATAGCCTTGTGATATTTAGACCTTGGGGCAACTATAATCCAAGGTGAGTTTGCTTGCCGAAGAGGGGTATCCTGGTAAGGATCAAGATTTTGGACAAGGATCAAGGTTTCGACCTCATCAATGTAATGATGATAGAAACAAATCTAGTTGAGGCTTGGGCAAGACAAGGCTTAGTCCATAATGTTGATTGTTGGCTTCAAATGATTAACAAGATCCGCATAGAAATAATTTTAGGCAAGAGGAAAGATCACATGATTCCCCACATGCATTTGGCTAGAGCAGTCATGTAAATGAAGTGGCCCTGCGAACCTGCTCTTGCAACCACATAAAATATGAGATCAGCTATGCAATTAAAAGAACACTTGCCAATACACTATAAACATTACATTCTCTTCCTTCAACAAACTTAAAAAATATAATCACGGGTGGCTATAGATAAGTGTCCTGAAAACTGCTTTTGCCAAGTCTCAAACTCAAAGGAAATTAGTGATCTTGCAATTCAAGATAAGTGTTTAGAACTAAAGAGTGTGATCAACGTGTGAAAGATTAAAGATGAAGACATTAAGCACAACATGCAAGAAAGAGAATGAATAATGCATATATGTTCTTCATTTAAGTTATGCATTCAACAAGTCCTCAAAAACAAACCTCCTCAAAGATAATCATCAATCGAGATCAAACCCCCAATTCCCTCAAGGTAGACAAAGAATTAACATTAGGCTCAAGTAGTAGAGGATTACGCATTAGAATTCAAATTGAAGTAAGGGGCCCCTTCTTTTCTCTTGTAAAATCAAAAGTAAAGGGGGGTTGTTGTAGCCTCAACAAGACGTTCCACCCAACAATAGGCTTGTTTTTCTAGATCTCAACAGTAAGTCACCCTCGAGTTGGGGATATGAATCCACAAAAGAGGGTGTCTCTCATAGTTCACTCACAACTCAGATATCCCACAACCCACTTGTATTCTCCTACATCTATCCCAATTTAAACCAGCTCTCTTCCTCTTGACCTGCCCAACCTAATTAATGTACCCCTTCACTTCTCTCATTCCATATGGTGTCCCATTCATTTATCAAGGTCTCTCTAGCATAGGTAACAAAGAATATCACTACTGGGAACTCAAGGGAACTCATTGCTAGGAAAACTACCAGTAAAACAACAACAATCTCTTGTTGTTACAATGCAACTCACACAAGAGTTCACTCTGCAGGCCTGAAAACCCAGTTCTTCTACGAGCCTGACAACTTGTTTCTTCATTCTTCAAAAGATCCAAAAATTCTCTTGAATTCTTCCTTCGTTGTTGTTCTAGCTCCAAAGCTCATTTTTTCCCTTATTCTCCCATTGCTCATGCAAAAACACGACTCTCCAAAACTGCATGTTCTCCCCATACAAATTCCCTCTCTTTTCCCCAAGCAAGTTGACTCTCACTCTCCCCAATGTTGATTATTCTTTAGCCCCATGCTCCCAATAACTATGGTCTGTTACTTCTCATACCCACCCTCTTACATGCATTCAATGATTGAGCTCTCATACACTTAAACATAAAATAGGAGGTTGTCCCCAATGATAATAAAATTCAAGAAAGTGGGTTTGGATTAATACCCATAAATAATTTCCCCCTGGGACCCCTCTTAGACACTCCCTTCTCTTGTGGAAAACTCATCCCCCATCTCCGTCCATGTCCCCCAGTAGCTGGCATCAAATTTTATTTATTAAAATTCAAAAAACACAATTTGTATATTACATCGCTTGGCCACAACCACATTCATATCTACATTATGCATTAATTAAACTGGGGATTACAGTGGGAGTGTTACAAGTTTGGGGATAGTGGGCACTAGCCTATGGATGAATTCAACTAGTTGGTAGAGTATACAGATGATACGCTGTCGGAAGATATTATTATTGTACAATCTTTGGAGATTTCCTCACTAGTTCACAGGCCCCAGGACGATGAGTTGGCTTCGAAGCAGGTTCAAATTTTGTGGTGGTGGTGATGGAATGTCAACCTCGTCATGTGATTTTACCATATCTGGATCCTGTGAATATCTGGATAATATTTTTTAGAGGGCTTTGGGTTTTACAAAACAAGTTGATGTAAATGTAGAGGTTGGCAAAATTAACCCTCCTTCATTCTCTGACCTTTGTCTGGTCTAAGGGCCTTGATTCATATACAAAGGATCAGGGAGGGTCTTTTGAGTTTGTTTTGAAGGTTTGTGACTATGGACTGGAGTTGGGAAGGGTAGGTTTTATAATTGCTTGACCAATGGGCTCCAATGAGGAGGAAACTCTTCAAGGTGTGAGGTGGGTTTGGTTAAAAGAAAATGGAAGGTGGTGAAGAGTCATGGAGGAGGGGTTTCTCTAGTATTATGTGAGGGGTTCGAGTAGATCAAGCTATATATATGTCAAGAAAGACCCTTGTTGGTAAGTTTTTGTGTTGAAGGATTGGCTCGGAGAAGCTTAGGAATCAAGTGATGGAGTTTTGGATTCTAGATCTTAGTTATGGGTCAACATTTCATGTGCTATCAAGGGGTTGGTTAGGGTTCATTTTTTTATTGGTTGAGGATTCTAATATTGTTATGAAGAAGTATTTGTTTTTGGATAGTAAATTTCTCTCTCTAAAATTGTGGGCTCCATTATTTGATCCAAGGAACGATGTATGGGGGTGTACAATTAATGTTTGGGTTAAATTGCCCAATTTACTAATGGAATGATGGTCTGAGCCAACCATCAGGACTATCGGGGATGTGGTGGGGAAGACGATCCTAGTGGACGATGGGTTTATGTCATCATTGTTCTGTTTGGTTGTGAGGGTTCTAGTAGAAATCGATGTGAGCAAGGGACTCTATGAATCTATTGACCTGATTTGGAATGGGAAGAGACATTCTCAAGTTCTTTACTACCAGAACATTTTGTTCTAGTGTGTTTGTTTTCATGAGCTTGACCATGTACACAAAAATGGTAACAAGCCTCTGTTTAGGAATGTGTGGCCGAAGGAGGAGGAGCCATCTAGGGATTCAGGGGGTAATGCTCCTATCGGCTCAACACCAAATTTATCGACATGGAAGTTTGTTGTGGGTTTAGGTTATAGAGACATTCAAACGAAAGGGTGATATTCAAAGGAAATAACTTATGTACCTAGGCACATAGTGATTGGGGACTTACCAATACTACTCATTGAAAGTTTGAGGACTAGCTTCTACCAGGCATCAAGAGGAGTGTACATGTGGTTGGAGGCAGATGTTTGTCTCTCTACTACATGCGACCAAAGAATTTTGAAGGTGGGTGGACTTTTTCTGGAGCAGGAACATACTTTGGGGGAGTTTAGTCCTTCTCATGTTTACATTCCTCCTACAATTACTTGGAGGTTCAAGGAATGGAAGGGTTTTGGATACATAGTTGGAATTTGGTAAGGAGGAGAGTGCATAATCAATTTTTCCTTCATCTCCTTTGAAGTCCCCTACCCTGTCCTTAATTAGCGTCATCCATGTGGTGTTAGTGGACCTTTCGAAGGACTCAAAGCCATATTTTATTGACCATAAGTCGAGGATGGGACATGTGTCTGACTCTTCCTCCTCACTTTCTAGAGGGGGAGGCCACTATCTATAATGGCTTCGAAAGAATCCTACCTCCTCTATCTTTAGTCAGTCGAGGGGTTTGGGGTTCAACTTGATGAAGGACTTGGGAACTTTGTCTATGGGTAGGAAGTATTCCCTTAAAATGGTGCAAGAGAATTCCATTTTGGAGATAAGCCAATAAAGACAAACATTCATTATTGGGGCCCTTAGAGAAGATCGAGCCCAATGCCTAGTTCCTCCATGAAGCTTCGCTTGGTGAATATTCGTGGGTTGGGGGGCCAAGCCAGAGCATTATCCCTAAAGAGGTTATTGGAGCTCAATTGGCCTGACATGCTAATGATACAAAAGAATATGGAGAGGGGGGATACCTTGATTCTTGAATTGAAGAAGGTCCTAGGTAGTTGGGACTTTCTAGCTATTGACTCTAACAAATTGTTTGGTGTCTGATTACAGGGTAGAACCATACTATTTCTCCGATGAACTCTTGTGCTTTCTCATCAAGTTTATGTACAAAAGTGTGTAGCAAAAGTCTGGGGTTGACCTTCATAGTGGTCAATTTCTACGATCCATGTGAAGAAAGGAAATAGTTATAGGATAGAGTACTCAATTTACATTTTTTAAGTTTGAAAACCTAATTATGGGGAAGATTTGGATTTCACATTGAATAGAATGGAAGTCTGGGGTGAAACGGCAAGAGTAGATAGTCTTGCATATTTATTTGTTGATCATCTAGAAGTGAGTGGACTTGTAGATGTTGCACCTCTCAAACTCAGTCCTACTTAGAGTAATAATATGCTTGGAAGTGAAGGGGTGTTTAAAAGATAAGATAGATTTTTTGTTCACAATCTAGTTTTGTAGCAAGTACCAAGGTATCGATCGTGGATTGATTCGAACAGGTGCTCAAACCATTTCCCTATTTTTCTTGAGCTTGAACATGATGAATTTGGGCCTAGAACTCCTTTTAAATTTAACCTGAGGTGGTTGAAGGAAGAGGTCTTTACCTGGCTGGTCAAGGAGAATTGGAAGGTGTTTGATCCTTCTTTGGACCTTTCAGTTGGGTAACAGTTTGTTATGGTTCTCAAAACTATCAAGAAGGAGGTGGCTACTTGTGTAGGGGAGAGATACATGCCTCTTGATTATAAGCTAGTTAAAGTGGAAAGATAAGTGGAGGAGGAGGAAACTAGACTAGGTGATAGTAATTTTGGAGAGGATCGAGTACTTAGAATAAAACATCGCAAGACACATATGTCTAAGTTATTGTTGGATAAGGAGTCAAACTGGCATATTAAGAGTAGAACCACCTAGATTGATTTGGGGGATGATAATAATAATTTTTTTCATTCCTTTGCAAACCATCGAAGGATGTTAATACAATTTGGGAGATGAAAGACTAGGGGGGTGCTAGGATTAGAGGTTTTAAAGGTTTGTCAGAACTAGGGGTCAAACATTTTGTACAACAGTATAAGGAACCTGAGAGGGTGAATTTGGTCGAGATATAAAAGTGATTTCCTTTTTCCTGAGAATGATTAGTGAGGAGTTGTACTGATCCGAAAAGATCTTTTATACGACTATGGTTGAGTTATTAAGCATGTGTTGATTAACCAATTAGGAAGCTTAATGAAAGAGGAAGAAGTTATAGAAGAAATATAATAGCCATATGAACATGTACATAACTGAAATGAAGCATAGAACAACAACAAACCATAACACCAATGTGATAATGGAGTTCGGTAATCTCGCCTACGTCTCCAGGCCTTTGTCTTAGTGGGTGAGGCTTTCTTATTTCTGATCAAATCTCAATAAGTACATCACATCAGTGCCAAAAGGTTACAAAAATGATCTGGTCTTGTTCTACTAGATATCTAGAACCCATCAGAAGAAACAACACTCAAATCGGATGACCGGAGCTCCTATAAATGGCCCACAAAGGTGCGCTCCTCAACAACTTCCCTGCATAAAAATGACTTTGGCTTGGAAAATCCTCAACATAAACCTGCTCTAAATATCCTCTCATGGCCTCAATAAGACCCAGTTTATATAGATCTGAAGTTGGTAACCATCTCCCAACTTCCCCCCAAGATCTGGCCTCAAAAAGAGCCCAATATCCCCCAAAAATGGGCAAAGATCTCCAATAATAGGCACAAAATCATTAAAAAATCACTATTATAAGTGCAAAAACCCACCTGTATAACAAAAATAAAAAATAGTCCCTTATGGTTGGGTGCACACTCCAAATAGGGTCACGTGGCATATAAGTGGCCAAGCGACATCCCCTAAGGGCTGTGCACTAGCCCTTAGCCCACAGTCATAGGTCACATGGCATAAATGATAGGATTGTGCCCTATCGGTGCGCCCAACAGGTGGAAACCACCCTGAATCCATGCATTAGCCCCCAAGTCCACGTGTTGGTGGTTTAAGCCTTGAAACGTAATGGCCCCCACGCCTTTTGCTAGAACTGTATAGAAAAGCGCCCTCTGCCAAGACTATGGTCATATATATCCATAAGCTCGCAGGTTGGGGCTTGGCCCCAACCCCGTTCTGCCTCCATTTGACATATAATGCACTTTATATAATATAAAAAGGGTTTGTATAAACAAGTACCAAATGTAGCGCATTAGCTATCAGAGCTTTCCTAAGGCATTTCTATGCCAAGAGGTCATGGGGTTGAATCCCATGAGCTCCGAAAATTTTGACCAACCATCAAATGATAAGGTGACATGTGGCCCATGCCTGGGCCACGTGGCACCGTTTAATTTGTCGAAAATGTGTCACTTTTTAGAAAGAGATTGGACCAAGTCTTCTACCCAGTCATCCTGTTGTTGTGCTGACACGTGTCTCAATGCTATGTCAACATTGACTTTTTGCTTGTTGACCTGTTGACGTTTTGCTTGTTTGGGAAAACAAACAGAACGCGATATCAAGAGCATACAATGTTTGTTTGATCCCGTTCAAGTTGCGTTGGGTTCGTATCGACGAGACCTACACACGCTTATGTTTTGAAGCCATTATGAGAACAATGATTTTTAGGCCTTTCTGAGCCCCATCAAGCTCCTAGATCCAGATCTGGATCACCTCCCCACTAAAAGACCTTTTGGTCCCCAAAAGGTTACTAACCAGTCGACAAGCTCGGGATAGGCCACCCGACTTTTCCTTTGTCTCTGAACTCTGTCTTGTACACCTGTCTCGTCAAGATCAACTGTAACACAATCATGACAATTGACAACATATTGTTAGCCATTTGAACCCTGTCACATCTTACTGAAGCTACTATCATCCATGTAGATAACATTACTAATGATAGCATCAAGAATATGACTGCAAATAAGTTGATATTTTTGTGATATTTGCACAATATGAGCTTATCTTGAAGCAAACTTTGATTGATTTTCCATTCCACAATCATCTCATGTTCTTTCTTAAGATATATTACTTGATTTGAAACAATTATTGGTTTGTTACTTGCTTGAACTGGCTTCTTTAATTGTTCCATAGTTTGAAGAGTTTTATTTTCCTTTACATGATGAGCATGAACCACATAATCTTGACMTGCTTTGGTTAATTGATATTGATTMTTTGTCCTGTATAAGATTGYTTTACGATCATATAAGTATGGACTACCTAAGACCATTCCACATTCACTTAGTGGCRCTACATCACATGTTACCTCGTCCACATACTTAGATGAAATTGCAAATTTTATTRTGCACTWCTTTGTTATGTGCATTTGATGATGGTTKCTTATCCATTTAAGTGTGTATGGCTTATGATGTACTGGTGTTTTTAACCCCAATTGCTTARCCAATTCCTYTGAGATTAGGTTAGATTGAGATCCACTATCGATTAATGTATCAACATTAGTGTGTCGCATGATGACCCTGATATAAAACAARTTACTTCTACAATCAATTCCTTYACCAATTTTACCTGTCATACCAACCAATGAAACCTTTGATTCATCACCTGAATCCGATCCCAAGTWTGTCGGTCRTGTTTTCGYTGCAACTRTTTGCCTCYTCTTCTTYTCCTTGAACCACTTTGGTCTCTTCTCAAGATGCAACTKCCAACAAYGRTCCTCATCATGCCCCTCTTTCTTGCAATGCTTGCAAGAGGGCCTCTCTTCCTTTCTCRTCAYTGCATTTGACTTCTTGCCATGCCACTTCCTTTTGTCCTCTTTCCTGGAAGACGATTCCCCTGATACACCAACACTTGTTTTCCYTGCTTCAATGTATGTCGCTTGGACATAAACCTCATCAAGATTAGTTGGTTCAAACATGAATACAATGTTTCTAATGTGTGCAGGTAAACCTCCTATATACTTCATAAGGGTTTCTTGTGTATGTAAAGGAATATCTAACATCAATACCATTTTTCGAAAGCCAATCCTTTTCTGAGTTTTAAATCTTGTCATTCAATTAACACATTTTATTTATAACCCAAAGGATAGAATTGCTTTCTAAGTGCATAAATGAAACTTTGCCATGATGGGAATACATTACCCACTTGTTGTGTTCCATTTTGCAACTTGCTCTGCCACCAGATGAGTGTTGTGTTTGCAAGTCTCAATGATGCCAACTTGATTTGTGTGGCATCATCCTTGATCTGTCGCACACTGCAATAGACCTCCATTTGTCTGACCCAATTGTCAAGTCTCTCTGCATTAACTTCACCATCATATATGGGTAACTCAAATTTAACATCAAGTTTTGATAATGGCATTTCATTCTTATGTTTATGAACATATTTCTTTGCATTGGATTTATAACTTAAACTTGAAGAAGAAGGATAAGAAGGAGGTGATGATGGAGGTGAAGGAGGAATCTAAGGAGGATCCTCTCCTTCTTCACTTTTTTCCCTTTGAAGATTCACCAAGAACTGGTCTCTTTCATTCTAATTAATCTTTGTACAAAACCTTCATCATCTTCGACATGGTGAAGAAAGTTTTTCAAAACTCTTTCTCATTCTGAGAAAGTCCCTCTTCCGATGCCATATTCTCGCTTTGAGAAGTTCTCTTTCTCAATCCAATCAATGGATTCTCTTCAACAAGCTTGCCTTCACCATGAAATAGATTTTCCCTGGTTAACATGCAAAACTCAAATCCAAATGTCAACTAGCTCTGATACCACTTGATCTGAAAAGATCTTTTACATTACTATGGTTGAGTTATTAAGCATGTGTTGATTAACCAATTAGGAAGCTTAATGAAAGAGGAAGAAGTTATAGAAGAAATATAACAGACATATGAACATGTATGTAACTAAAATGAATCATAGAACAACAACAAACCATAACGCCAATGTGATAACAGAGTTCGACAATCTCACCTACGTCTCCAGGCCTTCGTCTTAGTGGGTGAGTCTTTCTTATTTCTGTTCAAAGCTCAATAAGTACATCATAGTAGTGCCAAAAGGTTACAAAAATGATATGGTTTTGTTCTACCAGATCTCTAGAACCCAACAGAAGAAACAACACTCAAATCGGATGACCAGAGCTCCCAGAAATGGCCCACAAAGGTGTGCTCCTCAACAACTTCCATGCATAAAAATGGTTTTGGCTTGGAAAATCTTCAGCATAAACATGCTCTGAATCTCCTCTCATGGCCTCAAGAAGGCTTAGTTTATATAGATCTGAAGTTGATAACCATCTCCCAACTTCCCCCCAAGATATGGCCTCAAAAAGAGCACAATATCCCCCAAAAATGGGCAAAAATCTTCAATAACAGGCATAAAATCATTAAAAAATCACTATTATAAGTGCAAAAACCCACATGTATAACAAAAATAAAAAACAACCCCTTATGGTTGGGCGCATGCTCCAAATAGGGTTACATGGCATATAAGTGGCCAAGCACAAGCCCCTAAGGGATGCAGGTTGGCCCTTAGCCCGCAGTCATAACTCACATGGCATAAATGATAGGACTATGCCCTATCGGTGCGCCCAACAGGTGGAAACCGCTCTGAATCCATGGCATTATCCCCCAAGTTCATGCGTTGGTGGTTTAAGCATTGAAACGTAATGGCCCCCACGCCTTTTGCTGGAACCATATAGAAAAGCGCCCTCCGCTAAGACTGTGGTCATATATATCCATAAGCCCGCGGGCTGGGGCTTGGCCCCAGTCCCCTTCGGCCTCCATTTGACATATAATGCACTTTATATAATATAAAAAGGGTTTGTATAAACAAGTACTGAATGTGGACATTGGCTATCGGTCCTTTCCCAAGGTATTCTTATACTAAGAGGTCATGGGGTCGAATCCCATGAGCTCCAAAAACTTTGACCAACCATCAAATGATAGGGTGCGATGTGGCAACCCATGCCTGTGCCACGTGGCATCGTTTAATTTGTCGAGAATGTGCCACTTGTCAAAAAGAGATTGGACCAAGTCTTTTTCCCAATCAACCTGTTGTTGTGCTGACACATGTCTCAATGTTACGTCAACATTGACTTTTTCCTTGTTGACCCGTTGAGTTTTTGCATGTTGACCCGTTGATTTTTTCCTTGTTTGGGAAAATGAACAGAACGCGATATCAGGGGCATACGACATCCATTTAATCCGGTTCAAGTTGCATTGGGTTCGTATCAACAAGGTCTACGCACATGTCTGTTTTGAAGACATTATGAGAAAATTTATTTTTAGGCCTTTCTGAGCCCCATCAAGCTCTTGGATCCGAATCTGGATCATGTACAATCCAATGTCTAAGGAGGAGTTGCTTATTGTTTTACAATATTTAAAGAAGGACAAAATTCATGGTCCAAATGGCTGGATGATCAAATTCTATTTAGAGTTCTTTGCTTTGATTGGTGAAGATTTGTTGAGGGTGGTGGAGGAGGTAAGAACCTCTGGAAGGATGGCCTCTAGTTTTCATCGCCTTAATACCCAAATAGGATTGTCTGGAGTCCTTTAACGTATTTTACCTTATAAGTTTGTGTAATTGTTTGTACAAGGTCATGGAAAAAGTAATAACATCCAAATTGAAGCTAATCCTTTCAGAATATATCTCAAACAAGTTGTTTGGTTTTCTTCATGGAAGATAGATACATGATGCCATTGATACATCCCAAGAGGGTTTACATTCTATAAAACCCGCTCAGATTCCTGCAACAATAATCAAACTGTATTTATCCAAGGCATATGACAAGGTTTCTTGGATGTATGTTTGGTTATTGCTTTCACATCTTGTTTTCTCTTTAACTATTGTTAGATGGATCATGTGTTGCATAACCAATTTTTCTTTTGTAGTTATGATTAATGGGGTGGATTTTAGTTTCTTCAAACCTTCCTAGGGACTTAGGTAGGGTTTCCCTCTTTCCCCATACCTATTCCTCCTAGTGGCAAAAGGTTTGAGTGGGTCTTTACTAAGTCAAGAAGGGGGAGGGATATTCAAGGAGTTCGAATTGGGAGGGAAGCATTGTCACACTTGCTTTTTGTGGACGATATTTTATTATTTATTTTTGGGTCATGTAGATAAGGTTTACATGTTCAAGAGCTACTTCAATAGTATAGCAAAGCCACATGTATGGAAATGAATGAAACTGAGTCTACCTTGCTTAGTTTAGTTCAAACTGAGCATCAAGGTAGGGAGTTCAAAATATAGTTTCCATATCAACATCTGGACTTGAATGAGGGACTTAAGTATCTAGGTTTTACATTAAAATCTAATTGTTATGAAAAGGTAAACTGGTGGTGGATAGTTTCCAAAATTGAAAAAAGAATTAGACTCTGGTGTAACCAGTGGCTTTCAAGAGGGGGGCGATTGGTCCTAGTCAAGTCATTCCTAGAGGCCATTCCTATCTATTGGCATAAGCTTGTGCATATACCAAAAGGTATACTACAGAAAATTAAAAAATTATGCAATAACTTCCAGTGCCAAGGTAATAGTGATATGAAGGGCTCTCATTGGGTTGGATGGTATAAATTGGCTAGTCCAAAAGCCTTAGGTGGGTGGGGATTAAAGAATATCCATATGTTTGGACCTTTTTTTGGCTGCAAACTCTTTTTGGGGTGCACTCACAAAGAAAATCCTTTGGAGTAGGATCTTGTTCCAAAAGTATATAGCTCCTAATTCATTGATTGATTGGATAAAGAAAGAGCACAAATACATTCAAAATGTGTCAAATCAATGGAAGGAACTATCTCTGTCTTTTCCTATAAGAGGCTCCCATTTTCCCTGCTGTGTCGGTGATGGGACACAAGTAAGGATTAGGGTAGATGTTTTCATGGGTTGCAATAAGGATATTTTCCTTCTTGAGGACTTGGGTAACTATTTAAGAGAGATTGGAAGAGTGACCCTTAATCTAATAAATAAACCTATGGAAACCTAGGACTGAAGGGAGAGTTTTTGAGGCATTGGTAGCTATTTGTTTCTGAACTTCACAGAGCTTATAATAGGATTTGTGAAAATACTGATGAAATTGTCTAGGGATCTAGTAAGCAAGTAGGAAACTATGGGGTATCAAGCTAAGTTTGATAGTGATGGGGCATTTGTTGGTGGTGGAAATCTCCGTGGAAGGTAAAAGCACCAACTAAGGAAAAAATTCTCATGTGGTTAGCTCTCTCGAACATAGTTATAACCTGGGATCATTTACAAAAAAGAGGAAAGGTGGGTTTGAGCACGTGTCCCTTATGTAAGTGCCAGGAGGAAACTAATTCCCATTTTTCTTTGTTATGTGCTTATTCCCACCAGGTTTGGAGAGAGGTTGAAGGGTCTCTTGGTGTTGGAAATTTGTGGAATGGGGTTAATATTGAAGCTTGTTTTCAAACTTGGTTCACAAGGAAAGACTCAAAATGTCTCAGAGTAGTGCCTTATCTGGTTTTGTGGGGCATTTGGCTTGCAAATAATGCTTCTCTGTTTGAGGATTCTTCGATCCCTACTTTCAAGGTCTCAACTCAGGTGATGGGGTTTCTTCCTTTTTATAAAGAGGCTCCCAAACAAACTATTACAAGGAGGGTAGGTGGTTTACATGTGGATTACTTTTTTCCATAGGGGCATTTTGATGGGGCTTGTCAAGGACACAACAATACTGTTGGCATTGGGTTTTCTTACTTTCTTACTTAAACACACTACTTTTTCTTTGAAGCAAATTTAGGCAGTGGAACTAACAATTTGGGAGAACTAATGGCTATTTATTATTTGATTAAATTTGTGTTGGATAGGGGAAGAAGAAACTTACAGGTTTTTGGGGATTCCTTGATAGTTATATAGTGGATGTGTGGGTAGGAAAATATCTAGAATATTGGTTTGCAGGATATAATAGAACAACTAAAAATTAGTGTTGGCACTTTCCAGAAAATTAGTTTTACACATGCATATAGAGAGTAGGATCAAGTTGCTGATAATATTTCCAAAGAAAGCTTGGTACTAATGGAAAATCACTATGTTTGATCCATGTGGATATCGGTGGCCACCCACCTCTTTCAACTGGCTCACCTACAATTTTCATCTTGATAGTTTTTTTCTAGCTTTTCGAGTCCTAAACTTATGAGGTCATTTTGAGGCCCTAAAAAACATTTTTTGGGCCTACCACAGTCACACTGAAGACATAGTTAGAATGTGATGACAACATGTGTAATCCTCAAATAGACCTTTCCAATGGGCTATCGTGAGCCTAAAACGATGATCGTATGCAAAAGTTACGACCCCGAGAAGTTGATGTACCAACTTACCCCATCGAGGCCCACGTGACTTTTGGCGCTTCATCTCCTAGGGTTAGGTTTTTTTACGCAGACCCCCCCCTCCCCCCCCACCTCAGCAGGGTCTGCTGAGCTCCCGGTCTTTGGATCTTCCAATTCCTGAGCCAAAAATGGCTCCTTTGGTCCTTGCTGGATCCCTTCACACATATAACCACAGGTCTCCTTTTATATGCTTCGCTCGTGCGAACAAGCACCAGGCACAAGCTTCTCTCACGCGACCATGGGTTGTGACCACAAGCCTAAATAAAGGCGCGTCGCGATTTCATGATTCAACTCTTTTTTTGTGAGTCACCCTGACTCTCCCGACCTCCGAAATCCTGACAGGGGCTTAGCATTTGCTAGCCCCACCCTTATCCTCTTTCCATATAACCCCTCGCTATGACTTGGGGCTCAGCTTCCGAGTGCGTCAGGATTTCGTGTATCGAGGGTTTGTGAAATGGTTCTCTCCCCTTCTCCCGAAATGTGAACTCCCGATGACCGTGATGCCAGATCGACGATCCTCATTTCCCATGATCTGACGCTCCATATTTTTTCTTTGCAAATCAGGATTTCGCTACTCGTGACTTCCGAGAGCAGCTTCCTTCACACTCCTGACTCCTGAAATGTCGATATTCCTTCCCTCGAAATGAATCAATGGTCCAGATCTCTACTTGTTCCAATGATTGAGATCAAATCGTGAACTCGGACCTCGCGAGTTCTCACGATTCTACCCTTTGACCTTTCCCTCCTGCAAGTCAATGACATGTTGATCTCTCGCCATGCGTCCCCTTTCGATGGATGGTCCCGATGATTTCGGGATTTGCATTTCATGATATCCACTCTCTTGTGCAACTCCAACAGGATTAAACCTTATGCACGTTCCCTGGATCCAACGACTATTGGCCCACGCGCTCAGATCTGACAACTGAGATTTATTTCCTCCTGTACACTCTTCTGGGTGTCTGGACGTGGGATTCAACAGTCTAGATTTCCTCCTTTGCAGCTGATCTAATGGATGTCAACGCTCCTCCTCCTGAGCTTGCAATTTCTCCCTGACTTGGAAGAATTCAAAAGTTTCAAAGGCTGCGGCCTTTGATTCTTCTCCTGCGAGCCAATGACTTTGGTATCATCTACGTTCTGAAGACGTTGTCCCTCCTGAGCTTTGGGACTTATAATAAGTCCACTCTTGCACACTCCTTGTGATATATCTTTTGAGATTTCAACTCACTCAGTCTCTAAGGGACTTGGCCCTCTGGTTCCTAGAAGACTTCTGGTGCCCTCCTAGCATGTTATGCGCTTGACCTCTTGAGCTTTCGAACTTGAAACAAGTTCTCCTTATGCACACTTCTTATGCTTGACCAACCTTCAACTGGTTGTCTTTCAACACTTCATCTGAGTGTTGGCTTGGTGCACTCCTTGCACAAGTCCTCCTCCAGAGTGTTCAACAACTCTATTTCCTTGAGCTTCAACTGCCCGGACCTCAAAGGTCTCTGTCCCTTCTGTCCCTCGAAGAGATGCAAGTGCCCTCTTGGCTACTTCCGCTCAAGCACTCCTTGTTGAGCTTACATAGTGTTCAACAACTCTGTGAGTGTCTTCTCCTAGACACTTTCCTTATCTCTGAACTTGAAATAGAGTTCTTCTTATGCACTCTTTGCACTCGTTCGATGCCCTCCTGGCAGAGCTTCACATAATCCTCAGTGATTTTGTCTCTCTACGCCTTCCTCTACACAGTCTTCACCTCCAGAGTATTCAATAACTCTGAGGCTTCTCATTTGAGTTTATGATTCCTCTGGTGCGCCCTCCTGGCATGTTCTTGCCTAAATTCCACAGAACTCAGATGTGCACTCTTTGCACTAGCTCATAGAGTCTTCAACACTCTATCATGCAACCCCTTGCATTAAGCCATAAAGAACCTAGATTGAAATCAAAGAACTCTCAGAAAGAGAATTTTGTCTATCCCTACAGATGGAACCTATCACATACATCTACAACATAAAATAACACACAGATGGCATTCATTCATAACCACATAAACACACAAAGAATCTCATGCAGGAAAAACTGCTTTTTGTATTAATATGAATGTTCAATTACAATATGGGTGAGCTCAGACTGCAACAAAGTCTCGACTCTCTCTTCTCTTCCTCTATTCTAATCCGTTCTAGCCTTGTCTAATCTAGATACCAAGATATTTTTACAAAAGAGGGGCTCTTCGAGATCTTCCCTCCAAGCTACCTACTCTCATAAATTTACATTGAATTACATTCAATGGTTGTCTAGTCCGAATCGGATCTAGATCTTATCATCCTGTCAGCCATTAAAGGTGACTCTATCTACTATCTGCACAAAGGCATTGGTGTGGCTCTTCCAACCTTACAAACATTTAATTACAATTTAAAATTTGAAATGAGAGGGCTGGAGCCTCTCCCTTCCTTGAATGCACTTTGATGTGTTGTCTAGTTGGCGCATTGTTGGGTTGGAGCGATGCTCCTGCATCATTTTTGGATGTCTAGGGTTCTCTAATTACTTCTTGATGCTAAAAAGGCCCGAAGGCCTCATTGTAATGTGCTCAGGTGAATGTGTGTAGCTGCCACATCTCTTCTTAGAGATTAGCTACCACCATTCGAGCAAGATTGTTTCATTATGCATTTTACAGTTTCAACATATTTCTTTATTGAATAGAAGTTAAGTTTCATTGTATCTCTGTTATTGTACATTGTATACTTGTGTTAATGCTATATATTTTTGTTTCATTTTGTTCCACTCATAAATTTGGATTAGTGGTATCCGAGCTATCTGCTCTTCATTTCTTTCTCTGTGCATGTCCCCAACAAGGTCAGGGTATAAGCAGTTGGGACTCGAACTAGTTGAGCCTTTGCAAGAGAGGACTCACCGAACCCAACAACCGACCATGGGGGAAGAAAAGAGAGATGATGGGGCAGGAGATCCCTTCAAACTGTTGCTCGAGGAAGCCCTCGGGTGACAAAGGAACGAGGTGATGGATAACTTTGCACAAATCCTTCGACGACTGCCAACATGCGACACATCTTCCTCGAGCAGAGGTGCCACCCCATTCTAGGTAGAGATCAATTTTGATATTCTTATATTTGAAGGTTAGATAGATGCAGATATTGTAGACAAATGGTTAAATCTTCTAGAAGGGTATTTTTTTGTCCATAACTTTTCCGATAAAGAAAATATTACATTTGCACTCCTTAAGGCCATCCCCCATGTCAAAGATTGGTGGGAGACTTTCTATGAGCAAAAGGCAACAAAGAAATCTCCATTATTTGTAGTCGCACCCAATTGGGTTCTTTCAGGGATGTTATTAAGGAACAATACTACCCTATTGGAAGTTACGACGTGACTTATATACAAGATGGACCACACTGCGACAAGAAAGGGACCAAACAGTGACAGAGTTCACCACTGTCTTCCATACCTTGCGCACCAAGTTGGGTATCAAAGACTTTGAACGACATATGGTGCTCAAGTACTACAACGATCTGCATAGATACATCCAGACATAAATGAAATTTCCAGACATCTCATCCTTGAGCGCGACCTATCGATATGCTGTCAAAATCAAGCATAAGCTTGAACAAAAGACACGACAGTTTGGGTCTGTGAGCCCCTCACAGTAGAAGCAGGACAAAGGCAACCCCAACCCATAGAAAAAAGGATAGAGCAATGATGGACATCCTCAGGACAACCATTCTAAGCCACAAACAAAGAAGGACAATGGGAAGACAAAGAAAGACACTAGGAAGTGGTGCGAGTTCCATAAGAGCCCTTGGCATAACACTGTTGAATGTCGCTCAAAGCAGTCATTGGTGGTCGAGGTGAAAGCCTCTGAATTAGATGTGGATTCCGACTCTAAGTTAGAACCAGAAAAAGGGAGACAGATCATTGACGTAGAACCTGGTGCCACCGTTGCTACCACAAAGATCAAGCTCAATGAACCTAATGAACCAAAGGAAGGTGAGTGCCTCTTTCATTCACACATGTGGGTGAAGGGTACTTCATTGCAGTTCATCGTTGATAGCGGTAGCCAGATGAACCTCATCTCAGTGGAGGTTGTTAAGCGGTTGGCTCTGCCGACAACACTGCACCCACAACCGTACACCATCGGATGGCTTTGCCAAGGGAGTGATCTCCACATCAACCAACAATGTCACTTGCCCTACTGCAACAAGCACTTCAAAGATGAGGTATTGTGTGATGTCGCCCCCCTTGAAGTTTGTGATGTTATTTTGGGCCAACCTTATTTATGGAAACATCATGTTGTATATAAGTCTAGGCCTCATAATGTTATTATTACTTTGGACAGGAAAATGTACAGGATACCCGAGGTAGTCCTACTTATTGCCATTTCCTTGATCTATGCCAAGCAATGCATGAAGGTCATCTCTCTGACCAGGAAGTTTGTCTTCTTCGTGATTCACGCTCAAAGTAAGCGGAAGGTTGCAACCACATCCATGGCCTTCGCAACGGGTCTCTCCACGTAGTATAAGCAAGTGGATAAGGTCGTGGAAGATTACAAATACATCTTCTCCTCACCCATTGGGGTACCTCTGCAATGCCAGCTCAAGCATTCAATCGATCTGACCCCTAACACATCGCTACCCAATGGTCTAGTCTATCGCCGCTCTTTGTCAGAAAAATGGGGAAATTAAGCGCCAGATCCAAGAGTTGCTTGAAAAGGGGCACATCTGACCAAGCTCATCAACTTTTGGAAACCCAATCATGCTTGTGCAGAAGAAAGACGAGACCTGGTGACTCTGCATTGATTACTAGGCCCTAAATAAAACCTCAGTCAGGAACCGATACCCAATTCTATGAATCGATGATCTCCTTGACCATCTCAAGGGGGTCAAATACTTCAGTAAGATTGATCTGAAGTTTGGCTACCACCAGGTCCCAATAGAGCATATTGATGTATGGAAGACTACCTTCAAGTCCAAAGAAGGTCTTTTTGAATGGTTGATCATGCTCTTTGGCTTGACGAATGCCCAAACAAATTTCATGAGTATGATGGATGATATCTCGCGGCCTTTCGCCAATTCTTTTGTGGTGGTGTATTTGGATGACATCCTCATATTCAAAAAGAGTTGGGCGGAACACTTGCAACATATTCAACAGGTTTTGCACACTCCACGACAACACAAGCTATATGCAAATTTGGAAAAATGCTCCTTCGGCACAAACAAGGTCCAGTACCTAGGATATATTATTGATGAGCATGGGGTGCATGTCGATCCAACCAGGATCCAAGTCATTCATGACCAACCAACTACGACCACACTCATTGAGCTTTGGAGCTTCTTAGGCCTCGCTAATTTCTATCGCAGGCTTGTGTTGGGATTCTCCCACATTGTAGGGGGCCTTAGCCAAGTGACCAGGGGTGGTGGAAAGGCAAAGTTCATGTGGGGCTAGTCACAATAGAAAGCATTCAATGATTTGAAGTAGTGAATGTGCTCAACCTCGATGCTCTCATTACCCAACCTACAACAACGTTTTGAGAGAGAGACACATGCTTCAGAGTATGTTGTGGGTGCAGTTCTCACTCAACACGGACATCCCATGGCCTATCATAGCGAGACACTATCAGATATCGTTCGTAAGTACACCACTTACGACAAAGAAAAGTGATCCATTGTACAAGCTTGCCACCAGTGGAGGCATTACATTTTTGGGAAGGAGACAATCATCCACACTAATCATAAGCCTCTGCAGTTCATGTAGACACAAGGAAAATTGCAGAATGACTGCCATCAAAAGTGGTCCACATACTTGTAGCAGTTCCATCTCAACATCAAGTATAAGACATGGAGCACCAATCGTGTCGCTGACTGCCTTAGTCGACCTTCAGTTGCAACACTAACCACGGTGCTACACTCCTATGGACATGAGACCTCTGGATGGACCCAACTCTACGAGAGAGATCCTGACTTTGCCACTATATACCATATGTTGGGCACAAACACAATTGTCACTGATTTCCATCTTCAGGACGAGTTGTTGTGCCATCTGGGCCATCTCTGCATCCCATCAAGTGAGCAAGCGAAGATGATTTGGGAAGCTCACTACAGTCAGGTGGCAGGACACTTCAACGTAGAAAAGACAGTGGCAGTGCTGCAACAACATTTCTATTGGCCAAAACTTTGACATGATGTCAACAAGTATATCAGGTCCTGTAGGACCCATGTCATTGCTAAACCGACCATTAAGAAACAAGGTATGTACACCCCTTTGCCCACTCTCGACATGCGTTGGGAATCCATCTCGATGGATTACATGTCGAGCCTTCCTTCAACCAAGTAGGGAAATGACTATGTTTTTGTGGTTGTTGATCGATTTTCCAAGATGGCAATTATGGCCGCCTACAAGAAGAGCATCATAGCGGAGGCCACTGCCAAGCTCTTCTTCGAACGAGTGTGGGTACATTTTGGAATACCACAAACCATTGTCTCAGGTCGAGACAACCGGTTCCTCAACACATTCTAGTCAAGCCTCTGGTCACGGTTGGACACCAAGCTCACCAAATCCACTGCCTTCCACCCCCAAATGAATGGCCAAGCCAAAGTCGTCAACATGATGATTGTGCATATCTTGTGCATGTACAATCCCAAGCACTTGCACACATGGGATGAGAGTCTTCCCTATGTTCAACATAGTTACAACAGAGCCATACATAACTCAACCGACCACAACTCCTTTCAGGGGGTTTGGGATTTCAACCATTGGGTCCCATAGATGTTGCACTATCCCTTGCACCCACACAGGTAGAATCGTCCCATGCTCAAACTGAAGTCGAAAAATCCATCGAGTTCATTGATCAAATCCAACACATCCTCTAATAGGTTCAAGATATTTTACAGAAGTCTAATGCCAAGTGCAAGCAACGCCATGATCAACACCGGGTGACACACACGTTTCAGGTGGGAGATAAAGTTTGGTTGCATTTGCAGAAAGAACGCCTTACAGGACCCCGTCGAAAGCTTCGTCCACTCTGCTATGGACCTTACACCATCACCAAGGTTGTGGGTGACAATGCTTTTGAGCTCAACATTCCCCCCTTCCTTTGCTTGCACCCAATGTTTAATGTGGACCTCCTTTGGCCATACTTTCCACCATTATTGGACACCTTAGAGATAACAAAAGAATTGACACCAACAGAGCTCAACCCTGACTGCATGGAACATGCATCCACTGATCATATCATGGACACACAGGTCAAGGGCACTTGCCAACATAAGCTTCAGTTTTATCGTGTTGTCAAAGCGGGGCAGCTCCTGCACCAAGGCAAGTGGTTCATCCAGGGTGAAATTCAATGGAAATTTCCTCATATGATGGGGGAAATCAACGCAATGGAGACCACTGCTTCCTAATGGGGGAGGATTGATCTAGGTGGATATCGGTAGCCACCCACCTCTTCCAACTAGCTCACATACAATTTTCATGTTGGCAATTTGTTTTTAGCTTTTCGGGTCCTAAACTTCTAGGGCTTTTTTGAGGCCTTAAACAACGTTTTTTGGGCCTGCCACAGTCACAATATAGGCATAGCTAGAGTGTGATGGCAACATGTGTAGTCTTCAAATAGACCTTTCCAACGGGCTATCGTGCGCCTAAAACGAAGATCATATGCAAAAGTTACAACCCCGGGAAGTTGATGTACCAACTCACCCAATCGGGGCCTACATGACTTTTGGCGCTTCATCTCCTAGGGTTAGGTTTTTGGATGTCTAGGGTTTTATGATTACTTCTTGCTGCTAAAAAGGCCCGGAGGCCTCATTGTAATGTGCTCAGGCGAATGTGCATAGCCGCCACATCTCTTCTCAGAGATTAGCTACCACCAATCGAGGAAGATTGTTTCATTCCGCATTTTACAATTTCAACAAATTTCTTTATTGATTAGAAGTTAAGTTTCACTGTATCTCTGTTATTGTTCATTGTATCTATGTGTTAATGTTATAGATCCGTGTTTCATTTTGTTTCGCTCATAAATTCAGATCAATGTTCTTTCTAAGTTTCATGATGGTTATAATGCTATTTTAGAGCATGCTACCCTTAATGTATTCTAAACTTTTTTTCTATTGTCAAGTATGTAAAATGTTATAGTTTTTGGAAATGCTAATAGATAATATGCAATATGATAGTAAGATTTTGGAGGAGACAATTCAATGGCTCTCTTTGAGCTTCTGTTTAACTGAGTTTTTAGTTGTTACTATCCTCTGGAAGGTTCCTTTTGGACAATTGCTTGATGCACCTAATGATTGCAATTTTTATTCCTCTTGAATAAAGGTTACACGTTTTTCCTTGGAAAAAAATAAATCATGTTTTATTTCTTTATCTTTTAAATATATCCTTGTAATGCTTATTAGTGTCTTGGGTGAGACCTTACCCTCCTTGAGGGTATTCAAAATGCCGATGCTACTGAACTCATTGTTGGCCTACACATTGAACTCCAAGTGTGATGTTTAGTGTCAACAATTGATGGCTAGAAATAAACAAATCAAGTAATTATAAATATGAGGTGCTAAAATGGGTGCAAGTAGTTGTTGTATGTGGTGTATAAGCTAAATTGAGACTGAGCAAGGAATGTGGGAATGACACCAAGTCAATAATGAAGTGCAAAATGGTGCATGAACATCAAATAAAAGGATTGTAGATTGTTATGGGGAAATATGCAAAATTAACCAAGTTTGAACTAAAGCTAAGATGAGTAATTTAATCGATTAAGTACAATCACACTACAACAATGGAAGTAAACAAAGTACCATAGAAGCAAAAGAAACAATACCCATTAAAACAAAAACACAATGATTATTTTGTAGATGATTAGTGAGGAGAAATACATACTGTAGTCCTTACCTCTCACACATTTATTATAGTAAGAATTACTCCAATACTTCTACAAAATTGGGTTCCTTAAGACACAAATAAATACATTAATTGCTCACTAATCACACATGGAGCATGTAAAACCAACTCTTACTCTATTACATAGAGTGAAGTTTGTGGGCACATGCTAGAAATCATTCCTACATTGGGTAAGAAGATTTTGTTAGATGGTAATGCAGGTTGGTTTGCATTAACATCAATGGTGAAGATTTTTATCATATAATGTGCTATTTGAGTGATAGTTTGCTAGGTGGCTTGAACTAACACATGTTTGCAACTCTTTGCCATGTGGTGCAGGTCTGGATGACCGAGAGTAGTAGCTATCTGGAACATAGATAAAGAGTGACACCTTAATTTTTATGTTGCTGATCTATCCTATCCTAAGAAACTAGTGCTATTATATCAACATTGACTAAACTAGCACATGATAATTGTGCTCAACAAGCTTCCATTTGAGCCAGTGCTATAATGTTTCTTGAACCCATGGTAGAAGAGACATTTTTTCGAGCTACTGGTAGACTTTCGCTGGCATGCATCAACATTAACTTAATATCAAAATTTTCTTCAACATACGCTTGCAAGTTTAAATGCTCTTGTACAATTTTAACTTGTCTTTTAAGGTTTTCACTTTTCTTTGAAATTTCTAAATTGTTTTCAACCATACTTGTAGTTAATTGTCACCTCATATCCTTTTATTATTACTTGTTAACTTAGACTTATAATTTTCTTATAGTTGTAGAATAACAATTTCTTATTTAGACCAATTTTTCATTCTAAGAAGTTTTACTTATCTCAATTTGAAAACAAATTAACAAATTTTGATACTAAAATTATCCACCAAAAGAATATATACTAGATTTTTTTATTTATACTTGGTTTATATCATTCAAATATAAATTTACTAGTTACATTAACTAAAACACTTTGATATTACAAATTACAATATAGATTGACTAGTGATATTAATTAAAAAAAGTTTCATGATTAATATTACAATATAAATTAACTAGTTACATTAACTTAAATTTTTTTATGATAAAGGTTATAATATAAATGGAATGCTTACATTAACTTATTTGACTCTAAATATCACTTTAGAGTAAACTTATAAATAGAGTGCTTTTGCAGCTTGCTATGTAAATATAAAGTTTAAATTATGATAAAATAAAATTAAGAAAATTAAAATTTATGTCTACTACAAATGAATAAAAAACAAAATTACTAAAAATATTAAAAAAAACCAAACAAATAGCTTTTGTCTCAAAACTCCCATCTCACTTCCAGCCCTAAAAATAAACTCCCATCTCACTTC
>JZKD02S2004432.1:47874-59372 GCA_000966675.3 Picea glauca
CTGGCCATTGTATGCGGTATAGACAATTGCTGTAATTGTTTCGTTAGTTGTTCAGTGAGCTTTGTTTGTGCTGAACCAACAATACCATCGACATGTGGTCCGACTCTCTGTTTGGTTTTATCAAGTATTGATAGTGGCGCATCTGACAAGATTTCATATAGTAGACCAGATTGAGAATAAATTAGCTCAAGCTGTTGAGATCACATGATTGCATATTTTTCAGAAAACATTCCCGATGTTGCGACGTCTTTGGATAACTGTGGGACCAAAGACTTAAGGAACCACTCAAGAAGGAATGTTGGTGGGACTGACACCTTAATCAAACTCTTACGACGTCTCCATTCTCGGATGTGATCAGAGATATGGTCTGCTTTTGTCTGTTCAAAATTGGCCAGCAATTCTGTGCCAGCATCGTATCTCACAGGTAATTGGAAATGGTTTAGGAAAGCCATTGCCAATTCATCGAAGGAAGAGTATCTTGAGCAGTCAAGCTCAATGTACCATTTCACAACACTCCCAATGAGAGTACGTTGAAACAATTGCAACTGTACGGAGTTGTCTTTCAACGAATTAGACGAGCACCAAAGGTGAAAAGTAGTCACATGATCCCCTAGATCTTCGTTAGGTTTGGCTTTGAACTTTGGTATGTTCGAAGGAAACTTCGTCGACATAGGGGGCCAATGCGGATTGTGACAGATAGGATCATTCAACAACCTTGTTAAGTATGGCCAATGCAAGGTTGCCAGGAAAGGTAGTTTGGGTTGTTGGTGATAACCATGGAAAAAGGGGCCCGAAGTTTGACTGGAACTAGGTTTCCAGGAAAAGTTGGGTTGCTGGCCCGGGTTTTGGTAAACACCATTACCATGATCAACATACAGATTCTACATTTGAGGAGACATCATCGACTGATTCCCAAAATAGGACGTAGATGGTTGGGCATGCATTACATTCGAAGGACTTTGGGAAGGGTTGCCCCATGTCGATCCCATGGGCATGGGTACTGCACCTTGCCCAGTGTTCCATTGGTTGTGAAAAGAGTTTCCCACGATCGACATTCTTGATGAGGGAACTGATCCCTGCCAAGAATTCCAAGGTCTTGATGCAGAAAAAGTTCCTGGGTTTGCCCCCTGTGCATGAATAGTACCCTGCATAGAATTAGGTTGTCCGTAACCAGGGTTGCCCCCAGTCGAAAAAGAAACTGATGAGAAAGCATTGTTACCAAACACACCAAACAAATAAAATGGTGTTGAACCTACCGACATATTATGAGAAGGTGGTACTTGAATCCCTACTCCAAATGAATTATGGCTTGCGTTAGACTTGAAGGAATGTTGGTGGGCACCGCTGAGCGAAGGAGACGAAGGAGGTATATGACCTCCTCTATAAGGGAAAGCATTAAAGGGAGCTGAAGTGCCCCCCATGGGTCCTTGTAGAGGAGCGTTAGAGCTCCCTACCCCTACCCCCAGACCTAAAGTCTGTAAAGTGGAGTAGGAGAGTACACGACTTGTACCTGAGCTAGGCATCCTGTATGAGAATGGAGGGCTTGTTGCACTCTATGTGAAACAAGCAGTGGCCGCTGCCAAAGACGGGATCAAACCACTTCTCGAGGTAGAGGCAGTCGAGACCATGGTGGCTTGGACTGACGATGGTGGGTTAGGAGGTGGAACACCCCCTGTGGTGACAACCGTAGTTGGAATAGAAGAATTCCTAGAAGAAGTGGCAACATTTGTTGCCATTGCTACATGTGACACTGTCTAGCGCTCATAAGGATAAATATGTACGATGATGGGCGCTGAAAGATCAGCGGTTGGAGTTTCAGATGGACCAAGATCTTCTGCTCCAAGGTATGAAATGGTTGGTTCTTTTGGATGTAGGTCGGGCACCGTCTCCAATGACCCAGTTGCTTCAAAAGACCCTTGTTGGTCTAGCTTTCACCTTAGCGGTGGAGGGGGTGGCTCTAGTGTAACCGGTGGCAGGCCAAGAAGCCTTCGTGACCGAAGGAGCTCATGATCCTCCACTATGTAAGAAGATCAAAGACACACTAGGGCTTTCTATTCATTCAAAAACAACACACACTAGAAAAAGTTCGTACAAGATAAAACAAATAATGACTAAACTAGTTGGAAGAGCAATTACAACAACCAACACTAGAGCAACTTACCGGTGCAAGTGAAACTCAAATATGGAAGAACCCTTCGGGTATACTCTGCAAAGTGTGGCCCGATGTCTGTCCTAGGTACCGCAGTCTACCCCCATAGTCACCTGTGTAAGTCCCTAAAATAATGGCAACTAGGTTGCTAGCGCGTGAACAGTCACCAGGCGGGTATAGTCGACAGTCGGGTGGACCACAATGAGCAGGGTATCAATCCTGAAACCTATCAAGGGTATCAAAAGAAAGTGGTCCGGAAGACAACTGAGGACCTTGAACGGATTCGAGACCCATGAAGCTCCGTGGCAAATGCAATCGATGTAATCCAAAAACAAGCCCTCTATATGCATTCCCCACTATGCTTGGTCCGGCTTTGGAGGGGTTATCTTTGCTACCTTTCTGCACACGACCTCGTGTTTAGCCCCTATGTTAGAGGGGGGTCTCGGATACATTTTACGATATTGGACTTTTAACACTCCCTAGCACAGACTCTTATGTATGTTTTGTAGCTTTGAAGAGTTTCCTCTCCAACCTAAATCAAGGCTCTAGCCTAGACTAGTTGATGGACCCTACAAACATAAATTCAGTCTAGTTGATTTTAATTAATTGTTAATTTTTTATGGCTTGTCTTAATTCAAAGGTTATGAAAGTGAAACTAGTGATGTTTTTAGAGACGAAAGAAAAGATAAACAAAAAGCTGAAAACAAAATAACTTCTTCTTGACACAATTCTTAATCAACTTTTCAAACTAAATTTTTTTCTAAGATATTTGAACAACAAACTCAAAATAGGATTTAGCTTGACTACGAGCTACTTATTGTCCTAAGTAAACAACCAAGAAMTTATGAAAGAAAAACTTTTCCTGGTTATTAATGCAAACCAACAACTACTTAACCAAACCAAGAAATAAAAGAGTTTATTTATTTATTTAATGCTCGCAAAGAAAAAAAGAAAAATGACGACAAGTAAAGACCAAGAAAACGTCTAGCCTAAGCGCAGATCGCAAAGAGTTACTGACAATAACACACAAACTGATTAAAGATGACTCTCACACTTGTCTAAAAACCCTATGAAAGAAAAATCTTGAGGAAAATTTTTCAATGAAAAATAAAGCTATTGTTGTAATCAAACCTAAGTTACCGACTGCTATGACAAAGACCAAGATTAAATCAAAGAAATCCCTGAGAGGTATAACTCTTGATAAGGAAGAGGGTGACTGCCTCTCCTTAAACAAAAATTTTCTCAACAGACACGCTGCTGACAGCTCAACAACTAGCATGTGCATGCAAGCTGTGTAAGGTCAGAGCGCATGTACATGCATGCAGGCCTTATACATGCCACGTGTACCCTTGCAATTCTTCAATAATGAAAAAAAAAAGCAATCAAACACTGGAAAGGACTACTAGTATTGAGAACGAGAGTCCCTTGAATAATCAAAAACTTACTTTGACATAAAAGAAAAACAATTCAAGGAAGATTTCATAAAACAAAACCAATCTGAGGTGGTACCTAATCTACAAACTGCAAAAACAGAGACCAGAATGAGATCCAGAAAACCCCTAAGAAGGATCACATATGACAGGGGAGAGGATGACTGCCTCTCTATTTTTTTTTCTTTTGAATTTAGATACGTGACTGACACTTCATCAACTAGCGTGTGCACGTGGGTTGTGTGAAGGTAGGGTGTGGGTACACACATGCAGGCCTTATACAGGCTGCATGCACCTCTATGACTTCCGTAAAATAAAAATAAGCCAAGCAAAGAAAGCATGGAATACTGGTATGGAAGACCAGAATCCCTACTAGCTTAGACTCTTGTAGAAACTCAGAAAAAAGGTGATGAAACCAATTTAAAACTACCAAAAACGTATCCCCAGAAAACCCGAGAGATCCCCAGTACAGTCGCCAATTCTGTTGTGGGTGGGAAATCCACCCTACGAACTAGCACTAAAGGTTTAATCATGCATGCAGAAAATGACCATTTAAAGGCCTCTACTTTTTTCTATTCTCCCAACACAAAACCCCACATTCATGCAATACAAAGGTGCAAACAGGATTAGGTAACTCTAGCTTAAATCCTTCATTTGATGTCGATCCCTTCGCTTTCACTCGATCCTTGACTGCAAGTCTCCCCCCAAAGATGGCCTGCATTCACACATGGACAAACAAAGAGATGCAAACATGCATTTCATATACTAATTGATGGGTTAGATGTGACAATATCATAAAATAAATACACAATTTGAACACATGATATGGTGGGATGAAAAAAATATTCCTTTTTGTATTAATCTTCATAAGAGTAAACTTTACAATATGTGGTCGACACTGCTCCTCAAATCTGGTTCTGGGCTCCTCTTCAACTGTGCTCCAACTACTTTTGTATATGCTTCTCTTCACACAATAGTTGCAAAAGGTTGAGGCTAGGGGAATGCTAATTCGGGTAGATTTTCTTTACTATGATTTTCCTCCTCTCAAATGGGACCCCTACCCATTCTTTTATAGGCTATAAGGAGCTAGGTATTTGGTTGACTCACTAGCCATGCATGGTCGAAAGGTTTAGTTAACTTACCCAAAACTATGTGTTCCGTCGACAACTTTTCATTTTTCGTGATTTTGTAGGTACACACGGGCTATAGTGGGTCAGCGAGAGTGTACATGCGAGCTGTAGTGGAGCAGGGCACGTGTGCCTTTAAAAAGAGTGTTTTTAAGAAGAGTTGTTCAGTACTAGCTTGGCAAAGAAGGAATATGAAATGGCCTGATGCTAGGTAAACATGTTTGGTGCAAATTAGGGTTATAACAAGCACAATGAGTCACCCTTGGAAAAAGCACATCCTTCTGTTTGTTTATCAAGCATTGTGATTTAATATGACCTTAGGAACTTGTTCTCTCTACATAGAGCCGTGTCCTCCTCCGTTTGGTTATTCTTCAAAACATATGGAGAGTTTTGCGTTGCCTTTTGCATCGTGAACTTATGTCAATGTCATGCTGCTTGAGTCTGATCATTTGTCGTTCTATTGTCCAAGGGAAATTTTACCCAACCTGAGTCAACCTTTTTGCAGTTTGTCTCTTGACCTCATGCTAGACTATCCCCAAAGTCCAATCAAGTCCTTGTTCGAAATTAGTGAAGTTCTCTGCCTGATCACCGAGATCATCTTATCTGTTCCCCGTTGAGCCATTGAAGACCTTTAGGTAGTGAATTCATACACTCACATTACACTCCTACCCAAGTTTTGAATATCTTGAAGTTGTTTCTTGAGCTCTGAAGGCCTCATCTCCAGCCATCAGGCATCATTGACTTCTTGAAGATGGATACTATACATATATATCTTTGATTTTGAGATGTAGATCCGTTGTGTATTGCTCGTGGCTACAATTTATATAGCTATATGGCATGGATCTGTAGTGTATTTGATTGACAACCATGATTTATTTCATCCCGAGCATGGGTATGCTGCTTCGGTGAGACAATTGTGATTTTTGTAGATGGCACCTCTCGAACTCTAGTCTCGGGCTCACTCGCTTTGTACATTGGTGAAGATTTTGTAATGTATTTCGGCCATCAGATTCTCTTCTGACCTCACACATTAGGGGGCATCTGTTATAACCCTAAATTGCACCATACATGTATACCTGGCATCAGTCCCTCTTACTTGCTATTTTTTCCAAGCCATCATTGAGCAATTCTTCTTAAAAACCCTATTTTTGAAGATGTACGTGCCCTGCACCGCTACTGCCCACGTACAAATGATTTTTTCACCACTATATACCGTGTACGTATGCTAGCTACACCATTACAACCCGCGTATACCCACAAAAGTTGCAAGGAATTCGTTGAGATTACGGGCTATTGGGCAGTTTTCCAACTGTCCCACCACTTATAGTCTGTCACCCAACCAAATAACCATCCTTTTGTCATATAAAAGGAGGTGTTGGGGTATCATTCCTAAGACAATCATAAGAACGTTGAAATTCTGCCCATTTCACATCCCCTCCTTGCCCCAAATAATTGCAGCCACCTTGTGAGATTTGCATCAAAATTTCCCATTGTTGTATTTTTCCTCCATTGTAAGCCTATGCCATTTCCCTAGAAGAAGTGTGAGAGGAGAAAGATACGTGGAAGCACAGTTGGATCTTGGTGAAGAGGAGCCCAGACTAGGTTTGTGGAGAAGTCACTGACCTTTGTTGTAAGTAAACATTGTGATATCAATAAAATGAATACTTTTTCTATCCCGAAATATGATGTGTCCAATATTTGTATTTGATTTATGTCTTATACTAACATCTAACCCATGATTTATATATGAGATGCATTTTTGTAGTTTCATGTTTATTTGTTTGTGAATGTAGGCAAGACTTGGGAGGAGGCTTGTAGTTAGCGAAGCTATCAGATGCGAGAGGATCGACACCAAACGCAGAGTAAAAGGTAAAGTTACCCGATCTTTTCACTTTGTATTTCATGTATGAATCTGGGGTGTATTCAGGGTAGTTATAAAAATTAGGTGACTTTTAGACGGTTAGATATGACTATATGTTGAACCCTAGTGTAGTCCATAGGGGGGTTTTCACGCTATAGATTGCATCGGCGCATAGAAAAACAAAAACTCGGTTTGCAACTTTGAATATCCCCGATTTTATGATATTCTTGAAGACTCTTAATTCATCCTTATCCTCAGTGTGGACAATGTAGTTTTGTTTCTTGAACATTTGATTTACTTCACCCCATTTGAGTGTTTCTCCTTATTTTTATAGGACACCAGATGCCTCATCATAAATGACCCCGACAATATCTAGTTCATCTTCAATTTGTTTTCCACTACCAGAAGCTTCGATGGAAGTTGTCTTTCTAGCTACTTTCTTTTTGGGAGACATGTATGCACCTATAGAGTGACAAACATATATAATGTGAGAGAAATGAATATAACTAATGTATGCACTTGGAAAGAATTTTATGAAGTATTTCAGAGTCCATACTTGAGGAATCAATGGTGTTAATGCTAGGTGGAATGTCGTAATCTAAAGACGATAAAATGATGGAAGGAACGGTGAGAAATCTAGTGAATATTAGGGAAGAAAATTACTCAAAACGTGCCCAAAAGGTAAACTCGAAGGTTTTAATGCTAACTCTTCCAATGTAAATAAGAGGAGCTATTAACAAGTATTCTGATGATTGTAGGGGTATTTGGTGTCAAGGGATACGAAATGTCGACTGATTTGGTGTGAAGTTTGTTGAGCTAAGGACTCACTAAGAAAAATCGACAAAGTTGAGTTCAACTCCTCCAATGTAACTTAGAGGAGTTGTTAATAGGTGATCTAATATACATCACTAAAGTTAACTTGAAACTCTCTGATGAATATCAACACAATTCTCATGAAAAGATCTGATGTGTGGTTTGGATCGACAAAGTTAGGTTGAAATCAACCGATCACATCAGAGAAGTTAATGTGAGCTCCTTTGATGTGATCGAAGGAGTTGAGGACAAGGGCTTCGATAAGTCTATGGAAGTGGAGGGTTTTGAGTCGATTTATTTGTGATTTATTAAAGCATATGGTTAATATCACTGGCAAATTTGTGTTAAGCTTCATTGCTAGGCTAAGTCCAAACTATCATCAAGATTTCTAGTCAATGGGTTTCAAAATATGAGCTTGTAGACGAACAATTTAAAGAGTGTGGTTGGGGATATCTTTTCCTTGTAGTATGGCTCTAGAGTTGGAAAGGTTAGGGATGTGAAAAATTGAAGCGCCATTTGTGTCTTAGCATCGTTGGACTAAGGTAGGGTAAGGAAAAATATTTGGCTTAGGATGTTGTGGTAGTAAAAAATCAACAAAGGGGAAGTGTATGGTTATAGAGGGGTAGAAACATGAAGAAAATAGTTGCAACGGTCGTGAGTGAGAGTCAAGGATTTTTTGGGTAGCAAATGGAAAATAAAAAAAGAATATAACCCTAACCCTAAATTGAAGATGGTGGATTCATGGCTTACTTGGATGCTAGAATCCATATGGAAGATAGTGATCGATTGAGGATTCCCAAGTTGGGACTCGACGTGCTCTTTCTTGGGGGTTACCTTCTCCTCCTTAACGTTCGGTGGGGATAGCGAGAAAAGGGGGAGAAACGTATTTATAATGCTAGGATAAATCAACATTGAACGTGGGTAGGTACTGTTTAACATTGGATAATTTGGGACTAAGTTATTTGATGTACATCGTAGGAATTCATGGGAAGTCCTTCGATATACATCAGAGAACTTAGCATGAAGTGCGCCGAAGTCTATCGGAGAGGATGGAGACAAATCCTCTGATTACATCAGAGGAGCTGCAACTAACTTATGTGATTTGAAAGGTCGACCAGAGGGAAAGAAAGGAACTTGGTAAAGCTCATCGACGGAGTTAGGAGAAACTCCTTTGATGTAGATCATAGGAGTTGAAGATAACTCCTCCGATATGTATAAGAGGATTTCCAATCAACTCGACCGAAAATCCAAAAGACTTGAAAGAAGTTTTTAAACATTTTCGTTTTTTGAGAAATGTAAAATGAGGTAAGTGAAAATTGAAGGATGAAATTGAGAGCTAAGTAAAGTAACTGCTAGAGGACCTTATCGAAGTAAAAAATGTAAGGGGCTCCATTTATTGAAATAAATTTACAATTGGATTACAAGAAAAATGGAGGGTTGTAGTTCCTAGCACAACAAATGGTGACACACTGGGTGAATCCTTGAATATTTCCAATATGTATCCACACATATTTATGGGGAAGGGCGCGTTATCATGCACATCCAAAGAGAGAAAGAATAGGTTCCATAGATAATATTTTGACGAGATAGAGAGTGGACGATACAAAGAAGATCTTAGGACCATACCTTAGACCAAACTACCTTTCACTAATTTCTTATTCATATAATAAATGACCTAAGGTGAGGCATAAGGATTATTATGGAGGATTAAACATCAAGACTGCTAAAAATGCAAGTTATGGTGCATTTCTTTGGTGTTTCTACGCTTCCAACGAACGTCCATAGCCTTGACGGAGTCACCCTGGTGTCACAAGCCTTTCTTCATTGCCATAAAGCATCCATAGCCCTGATGGAGATACTTGCATGTCCCATGTGATCTGGAATTCCTTTCCCCAAGCCTTTACCTTTTATAAAATTTGATTCTCTTTTCTTTAGAGAGAGGTGTATGGGGGGATTCCAATTCTCCTTTAAAGGAACTAGGGATGACACCTGTGATCGTGATATTTTCTAACTTTTTATAGTTGAGTGAACTACCCAAGTAATGGTCTACAAAATACTACAAAATTATCTCCTGAATCATTTCCTTTTAGTTCGCACAACACAACGATATATTCTTAGGTAAGGTCCATGGTTGTTTGCTTCGTTGTACTATTCTTGTGTATTGATGAGCTATGTTCCTCTACTAGATCTGACTTGGGGTAGTGCATAATAAAGCTATATGATGAGTACACAATGTGTCTAGAAGCCAAGTCACATAGATATTAGGATATTGACACAATATGTGCTACAATTTAGAAGCATAACTAGGACTAATCCATCAAAATTTCGAGAAACCCGAGATGGAAAATTTCAAGAAGAAAAATAAAAAATATGAAAATCAAACAAGCTAGAAAATGATGAAAAATAAATGGAAAACAAAGTAGAAGTAGAGCATGAAATGGAAAGTGAAAACAAGATTTTATTTATGTACAAAGGAGGAGTTGCCATAAAGGCTAGATGATGTAGTGCTTGAGAATTTGGCCATTGATGAGGAGGAGGTTAGCTTCCCCTTGAATATTTTTTAGCCAGTAAGTACCTTGGCCAATATTCTCCTTGTTAATGTAGGGTCCAAGTCATAATTGTTGTAATTTCAAATGATTTCCTTTATCTTCATGTGGCTTGTCCCATTTGATGAATAAATCCCCAACTTGGAACTCTTTATCAAGGATATATTTCTTATCAAACCATCATTTAAAGGTCTGTTGATGAGTCTCAAACTTTCCTTTATCTTTGGCATGAATTTATTCTAATCTTAGTAAGGTATTGATATGTCGTTGAATGAAGGGACATTCTAGTCTCTATTCTCTTCCTCGAGACTATTGAGTGAGTTGTAGGGAAGGAAGGTAGATATTCAAGGGTAAAAAAAAATCTTTCCCATAGACATGGAAATATAGGTAAGTCCCTATAGAGGCTTTAGGGGTGAGGTGATCAGCCCAAAGTGATTTTTATAGAGTGTTGTGCCAATTTATCTGTTGATCAACTACGATTCGAGGATCCATATTAGGTTCTTGTTTGTAGATTTATCTAAGCCATTACCCTGAGAATAATAGTTTGCTGAGTATTTAAAAATAATTCCCTTTTCCAAGGAAAATTTAGATAAATTCAAAAATGAAAAATCAATTGCGTTATCAAACACTAGAGAGTTAGGAATTCCAAACCTTGTGATGATGTATTGTTTAAGAAAATTAATCACTACCCATTCATTCACTTTGATTAACAATATTGCTTCAATCCATCGTGTAAAATAATTAGTAGAAGTTAGAATATACCGGTGTTTCTTAGAGGAATAGGGATTACTCTCACTAGTGATGTCCAACCCCCACTGTTCAAATGGTTCTTCAACAACAAAAGGATGGAGTGGGATAAAAAATTTGTACTATCTTCTTGCGACTTTCTGGCATGATTTTCAACTTCGTGAATATGCATGAGAATATTTGAACAACATGGGCAGTAGTATCCAACTCTTAATATCTTGTGATATGTTGTGTCTCTTGAAAAATGACCTCCTACTTGTTGTGAGAAATCTTACTCTATGGATAGGATAAGCTCCCCTTTGGACCAATACCCATATCTTTGGTCCAAAGACAGAAGTGAATAAGTAGTTACTACTTTCCCTATATATCTAACTCGATCAATCAAGAAAGAGAGAAGAATAATGTGGCATACCTTGTTGCAATGTTCATCTTCGCTGCTCCAATCCCCAAGCTTGATCTCCAAGCTCCTCAATGCAATTGAAGTCCTGTAAATACTAGGAAAGGAACTCTTCCTCCTACTCTAGAGGATTATATAAGGTAAATCTATATATGAAGAATGAAACAACAATAAACAAGCAAATGTAGAAAACATGAACTTGAAGGGAATAGGACAATTTTATATTAATTGGAAAGCCAAAAAGAGGCACTTACAAAGCATGATTTACGATGCAACACTTCTCCAAGCTCTCCTCATCCAACCCTTGCATGAATGAACCAAGATCAAAATGATGATACTTCAATGGATTCCTTTCATCATCAAAGGTTTGACACCTAAAATTGTCCCATAGGATCAAAGGTTTGATACCTCAAATATTCCTCCCTTTC
>JZKD02S2004455.1:5133-18243 GCA_000966675.3 Picea glauca
TCGTTTTACCATTGATGATACCCTCGTCACCCAACCATAGGCCAAAGCCTCCGTCCAAGCACCTTAACCTTGACTGAGAATTCCTCTGGAAGCAAAACCTAGGCTAGATAGAGAGACAAAGAGTAGCACACCTTTCCCCAAGGATAGCGCATCACAAAAATCTGATCAGATAGTCCAAACCCTCACCAATAGATAGTCCAAGCCAATACTGAAACTAGTTGCTGCTACAACTGCACCTGCAATTCTCCTCCACACGTGAGCACCAAATTGGAGCTGCAGTGCGCACCAAAACTGGGAATTGCAATTTTGAGATGCTGTCAAATGAGAACTGGCGCCCTGTATTTATAGTGGTTTTGCTAGTTTTGCTGGGGCCGATTTCTCCTTCTGGATAAGTGTCTATTCAGTATATTATTATTATTTCTGGACGACTTCTTCTCTTGGAGGCTAATGACCTAATATAAATTATCTTCTTGAGATGACAAGGCTTCTAGGGTTATTATCCAACTCATTAAGGTTTCTCTTGCTTCCCAGAGTCTTCTATTCTCGTCAGGTTCACACGTGGAGGTAAATACCTCCCACAACTACCATAATGTTAACAATGTGAATATTAGTCTGAAGTTCTCAGCTATGTTTTTCACATACCACTAGGTTTGATTTTTTATTACTATTGTCTGTAAAAATAAATTCTTTAATTCTTTGCAGGACTACTTCTAGCTCAAGGTACTTACTTGTAAAGGAGAAGTCCTTGCAAAAGTGATATGCCAATGTTTTCCAGTCACTGGTTTGTCTTCTGGTTTCTTCATATATGAACCAAGATTTTGGGATTGGACATAGTGAGTGGGGAAATACCTGAACCCAAAAGCGAGAGGGTATTTACACAACTTTCCACTGTGTCACACACTATTAAATATGTACTTTAGGGTCAAATTCTCCATTGAGTAGTTGCACAACTTTGAAATCCTTCTGTATCTTTGATTCTAGCTGCTCCTTATCCTGAAACCTATATTTACTAGCTTGCTTCACATCGCCCCAATTTCTAAGTAAGGATTTGTGATTGGCCCACCATCTGGTAGTGGTGTCTTGGAGGGCTAAATCTAGTACTTAGACCCTTTGATCCTCTATTACCTTTTCTTTCAAGATGAGTAGAAAATTGTCAGGTCCTGAGGTGCCATCATATAATAGGTGTTCTCTAACCTTGGTCCCAACCCATATAGTTTCTCTGACAGTTGTGCATCTCCTTGAGAATATTTCATGTGAGCCTAACTTCCAACTATCAAATGCCATTTCTGAATATTCGTCCACTGACTGTATACTCTTCCAACTTATCGATCCCTCAACAATATGATTTATATAATCATCTCTTGTTCTTGCTATTATAGTGTACAACTGATCCAAGTCTTCTCCCTCCATATTGTTATTTGTTGGCTCTGTATATCTGGGGCCTACATATGGATCCAAGGTTTGAACTACCTTGATTCCATCTACTTCAAATGTCATGGTGTCTTTCTTTAGGTCGATCACTACATAGTTGTCATAGGCCCAATCAATCCCAAGTAGTACATGGTAAGGGTCCTTATCCCCCATGATCTCAATCACCTCAAAGTCAACTATAATATTCACTCCCACAACATATATTTCCACATTTTCTAGTCTTCATATGGGGAAAATACAATATTGGTTGGCCATCCTTAGCTGGTGTTGGCACATGGGTAGACCCAGAGTTCAACGCTACAACACCACACCAACAAAGCCCTAACTACTGGCCCTTTCGAAAACACCTGTGAAGCAGATGAAGTCTCACCCGAGGTAGAGGCAGGGGTGGTTGTAAGAATCCAATGTCTACAACCTTAGTTGGGACACAGATCTGTGATTATGACACTTAACAGATCACTCATCAGTTAACATTCATCAATATTTAGTTCTTAGTTACAACGCAATTAAACTCTAATTACAACACATCACAATATTCATTTAGATATAAGGTATTTAAGCACTAAGAACATGCTCAACAGTCAGATCTAACATCCATCCATATGATTAATCACTCAGCATCAATAGATATATCTATCATTCATCTATGTTAAAGCACTAAGCAAGTAAACACATAAACACATCAATGCATTGCACAAATAAGAGAAACACAACATGTACATGGTTCACCCCCACCCTGGGGCTACGTCCACCAACTCCTCTCTTCTTTATTATCTTTGGTCAATCTTTTTATAGGAACATAACATCCAAGTCCCACTCCAAAGAGGACAAGAGATCTGTGCACCTTGCTAGATCCTCCTTCCTTGCGTTACAACACAAAGCCTTCCACAGTCTGTTACAACCACTTGCACTTAGCTCTGCAAGTCTCACACAACATGCACAAAACATCTACAATCCACACTTTCACATAGATCATCGGCCTAACATCACATAGATGCCCCTCCTTACATCACCTAGACATCTATTTATACTTTACAAAATAGGCCTAAGCATGGGTAAACCCATGGGCTGACATCCCATACCCATTACATAATTCTGAATCCTAAAAATGACCCTAAAAGGGGCCGAGATCCCATGATCTCCACTTCATCTTGCACTCCACCTTTGACAGCCTGTCGAAGTCCCAAAATTAGGTCAAACATGACCAAGAATCCTCAAGACTTGGTCAAGGGCCAACAAGCCCCCAACACTCACATGTGACTTGTCCCGAGTCACTCTGATCTGATTAGTTCTTCTTCAAAATCCTCGAGCTGCTTTGACTTGTTGCACTGCTATGACCTTCTGTTCAACGAACTCTTGTATGAATGCTTTGTTTACAGGTCCCTTTAGGCACTATTTAGCTGCAATGACAAATTTCCCCAGTTCTGCTCCTCTGCCTTCGATCTCTATGAACAATTGGTAAGCCTCATCTTGTATAGGTTGGAGCCTCTGAGTTACTTCCATAACTCTTCTCTGAATGGTATGGACCTGCTGTTGGGGGGTGCATTGCTTCTGGGATCACTTCATTGTTTCCACAACTGTCAGGGGCTTCGACTGCACCTGTATTGTCTCTGTTTGATGCTTCTCTTCCTTTAGCTATGACTCTAGTGCCTTCAATTCTGTATTCTCAATGAGTCCCTCATACATCTAGGCACTGTGATCACTCAGTTTCTTTCATTCTAGGGTAAGGAATTTTATTATTTCAACTGCGCTTCGAGCAGTTGATTCTCTTTTATCCCTTACATCCTGCGGGATGTCTGGTATGGTGCAGAGCTCTAAGTATTCTATTCATTGTTGTAGCTGCTAGACAACTTCTACAATCTGCTCTACTTGATGCATGACTCGGTCTTCAACCTGTAGATCTAAGCCTATCACAGAGCGGAGTGCTCTGTTGACTGCTTCTTTCACTTCGATTTTCTCTGCGAGCAACTATTCTTTTTTTTGTTGCATCTGTGCTTTCTCTTCTTTAAACTTGGTCTGGAGAGAAACCTTCTCCTGTTCTACAACTCTACGTTGTTCTGCGATTATGCCTTGTAATTTCTTCAAGGTCCAGGTGGCTTGTTCTGTTTCTTCTTGTGTGCGAAAAAGGTGAGCTTCAACCGCATCAACCAACCGATGGATTTGGGCTAGATTATCTCCAAAATCTAGTTCTCCTGATGGCAGGGGCGCAGTGGACACTGTGCGGCTGGACTGAAGGGCCTGTTGTACCCCTCAAAATTCAACCTTAATTCTGTCATACATTTCCTCCTGCTTAGCTTCTTGTTTCTCCATGATTTCCAGTGAAGCGTCATTGAGGGCTGCTATGATGAAGTCAAAATCATCGGTAGTGAGCACAATCTTCATCTTGGTCACTGTGGCTCTCGATTTCTTCTGGGAAGAAGGTTTTAGGGGAGAAACCTTCCTCTTCTTCAGGGGATCAGTATCATCTCTAGGCGGTGTTACTTCTATTCATCTCCTGTGCCATTTATCTCTTCATCATCACCCCCTCGGTCAGGTGATATTGAAGCACTCTTTCCTGAGGTGCTGCTTAAGTCTTGGATCTCTTTGGTCTTCTTTATTCTACTGGGTCTGTGTGTATCATGTTATCTTTGCAGGGTCTACGAGAATAAGGAGGTATGTCGACCAGTCCTTAGTGATCTCCTCAAGGTCCTCTTTCATGAGCTTATAGTATGACTGAAGATGCTCCTTATGTCCATCGGCTTGTGTTGTAAGGTAGATGAAGTGACGATCTGCGCAGAACTTCATCAGGGGTCAGAACCTTTTTAGGGTGTTCATATTCATGCGAGGTTCATCTTTGATGGCTCTCTTCAGTTGAAGGTAACATGTGTGAAAAACAACGTTCGACTACCACTGTTTGTTCATATCACTCGAGTACTAGACTGTGGAGAACTTCGCAGCAAGCGACTTGAATGGTTCAATATCCGGGAAGGTCACAAATTTCATTATCTCCCAGGAAACAAAGGCAATAAGGATCAGGAGTCATCTAAAGTGGAACTCCTAGCTCTGATCCTATGCTTCGTGACAGTCTAGTTCCAACTGATTAACTAGGTACTTCACACAGTTCATCTATAGACCTTCTATGCACTTCCCAACGAGGTCAATGACAAAGCCTGTGACCTGCGTAGGTCTGTTCTTCCTTACTAACTTTCTCACAATTAACTGATAGACTAGGCGCACTACGCCATTCTAGATGGAGGCTACCTTGTAGCCTCATGTTCTCTTTCAACATCATCGTATGTATCCTTGATCTTTTTTGCTAATGTGCGATCTGTGACTTTTCCTGGATAGAAATCCTATGGATCGGGTCCTTGCATACTCAATCCTATGATACAATGGTCTAGCCATAAGTAGCCGCCATGGTAACATGAAAGTAATAGATTGACACAAGCATTGACTTCCTGGTGCATTACGAAATGTGGGATTTTCATTACATTTAACAGGGTGGACTGTGCGAGGTTCATCGTCCATGGTTGGGGGATTATCTTTGAGTTCTTCCCCTTCGTCCTAGTTAGGTATTTATATAGGGAGAGCATACTGTAGTTCTTGCGATCTCCGAGGTTGAAGTCACTGAACTTCAACACTGTGATCTTGTCTTGTTGTGCTTGAACTGCGCATATCCCCTTCGGGAGTTACGCAGTAACCATGGTGTACTCAAAATCTCTTGGCACACTATCTCGACTTACTACACTGACAATAGGTGGGATGCTGTTGGGAAATATGGTTGGGATCAAATTCTCATTGGCTAGGTCATCTCTATGTTTGGTTCTCTTTTCCACTGATGGTCGAGATGGTCTGGCTCCGTGAGTAGTCGATGAAGAGGCTTGCACTCCTTTCATCAAGGATGCTTATACACCCACATACACCACTCTTTAAGATGTGACTCTCTTAGTAATGATATCTATGAGTACTTCCTTCACAGACTCTTTGACTGCACTAATTTCTTCGGACATACATTCTCATGGTTGAATATCTCGAGTTCGAAGAGTAACTTCTCAGTGCAACGGGATGGATGACAGTAGCGCAATTATCACTGTGTGAAATCAACTATGCTACGAGCTCAGATAGTCACGTTGGAAAAAGTGTTCTCATTGCATGGCGTGACATGATAAATAGACAACTTGGCAATGAATCTCTTGCAATGGGTGAGGAGCCTTCATTAACTCAGTTCTATCCATTGTGGCGTGGTCCCAATGGTCTGGTGGAAAAATTTCTAACCATGAATTCCTTTCTACCCATTTGGTCTGTCGGTCTAATGGTTATACTACTTCCAATGACTTAATTGCTTTGCCATGGAGAAGTGCCATGTGATGCTATTCTGATATCCCGACGAAGTTCCAATTTTTCAAAATTTTCTTCTGCGAAGTTCCCTTTGGAACCTTCTGTAACGTTTCTATCTTTGCTCTCTTCTTACTTAGTTTTCTAGCCTTCTTTTCGGTGAGATTCGTCTTGGTATTCCTTTTTCATTCTGATTCTTATCTTCCTTTGGCATAGTAACTTCGCGCTGGTGCGATTCTTTCCTAGAAATTAGGGGTAATACTTCTTCTGTATCTGGAATAGGTACTTCAATATTCTGTGGGTCTTCTAGTTTTCTTCTTTCTTGGACATCCAAGTCTTTGGTTTTAAATAGCTTCGCTCAATTCTCCTGTTCTTCAAGCAAGTGTGTGATCCTCCTAGTCATGAAATATTTCAACTCTTGCTTCTTTTTTCTAAGATTTCTTCTTCTTTCCTTCTGGCCTGTTCTTTTTCAATCCAAGGTTTTCCTAGTAACATAGAAAATGGAGCGCTATTCTCACTAAATTTAACAACTTCAAATTATTCCTCTATCGAAGTTCCATGAGCACTCATATATATTTGGGTAAGTCTTCCACATAGGGTTATCAATTTTCCTTTGAATAATCCTATTCCTCCCAATGAAGGAATCATAGAAGGCTCTCCTAAAAGTTTCCAAGTTCTTTCTGTCATGATATTCACCCGTGTTTCCTCGTCCATAACATAGTCAATGTTGAAGTCTCCTATTTTTGCTTCAATGTACTCTTTTTCTTTGAAGATATCTGATAAGATGATATGTCGATGGTCATTCAAGGTTTCTTTCACCTATAGAAATACTTTCTTTGATTCTTTCTGGGGTTCTATCATAATCTTAGTTTCTTGATCTTTCTCGTGGTCTTCTTGTCTCATATTCATCCTTTCAACCTTAGAAATCATTCTAGGGCAATCAAATACTTCATGGTCCATAGCTTTGCAATAGAAGAAATCAGGTCTTCTACTAGGGCATTCCTTAGCCATATGTCCCAGTCTTCTGCAACTATAAGAGAGGGTTAATCCTCTCTTTATTTTAAATGATCCCCAACCATTCTTGTACTACGCACTAGGATCATGGTGGCTAACCTACAACAAATTCTTTCTAGGGTCCTGCATCCATTTGTTAGTACACACATTCTCTCTATGCATAGGTATAACATATCTTTCACTATTCTTATCAGATCTACTCATATCAAATATTCTTTCTTCTATCAATGCCCTATTTTTCAAGCTAGGAGAGAATTTATCAAACATACTTAGATTCATATTCTCGAAATAAAAATTTCCACTTATCTTACTTCTACAGAGCACAAAGCTTCCATTTCTAAAACTTTTCACTATTCTTACCTTTATCAGAGCACAAAGCGTTCAGATCTTACCTCTTTTCTTCAGATCAAAATTCTTTTCTTAGCACAGAGCATCAAATATCGAGTATAATACTACACACTAGAGCAAACGATCTACGCACAGAGCTTCCAAAATTTTAGGTCAGATCTTCGCACAAAGCTTCTTTTCCTCAGTTCCCAGCAATCATAGTTTTAGGTCCCAGTAACGGAACCATTTTTTGGCACATGGGCAGACCCAGGGTTCAACGCTACAACAACGCACCAACAAAACCCTAACTACCAGCCCTTTCGACAACACCTGCGAAGCATATGAAGTTTCACCTGAGGTAGAAGCAGGGGTGGTTGTAGGACTGTAGTGTCTGCAACCTTAGCTGGGACAAAGATATGTGATTCTAACACTTAACATAGCACTCAGTAGTTAACATTCATCAATATTCTTAGTTACAACACAGTTAAACCCTATTTACAACACATCACAGTATTCATTCAGATCTAAGGTATTTAAGCACTAAGCACATGCTCAACAATCAGATCTAACATCCATCCATATCAGTAAGAACACAACATCAACAGAATCATTCATCTATGTTAAAGCACTAAGAAAGTAAACACATAAACACATCAATGCATTGCACAAATCAGAGCAACACAACATGTACATGGTTCACCCCCACCCTGGGGCTACGTCCACCAACTCTTCTCTTCTTTATTATCTTTGGTCAATATTTTTACAGGAACATAGCATCCAAGTCCCACTCCACAAAGGACAAGAGACCTGTGCACCTCACTATATCCTCCTTCCTTGAATTATAGCACAAATCCTTCCACAGTCTGTTACAACCACTTTCACTTAGCTCTACAAGTATCACACAACATGCACAAAGCATCTACAATCCACACTTGCATTTATCTCATCAGCCTAACATCACATAGACGCCCCTCCTTACATTGCCTAACATCTATTTATACTTTACAAAATAGGCCTAAGCATGGGTAAACCCATGGGTCAACATCCCATACCCATTACATAATCCCGAATCCTAAAAAGGACCCTAAAAGGGGCTGATATCCCACGATCTCCTCTTCGCCTTTGAAATCCTGTCGAAGTCCCAAAATTAGATCAAACATGACCAAGAATCCTCAAGACTTGGTCAAGGGCCAACAACTGGATTAGGGAATATGTCAACTGGGGATTTCCTAGGTCTTCCCAAGTCTTTTTAGGTACAATGTTCACATCGGATCCTAGATCCAACATGACATCCTTAATATCAAATTCCTCTAACTGGGCTACTAGTATGAATTCTTTTCCAGTTCGTAATTTCCTTCTCTTCACTGTCTGAGTACTCTTCTCAAGAAGATTAGTCATTATTCTTGCTTCTGTGGGTTCCTCATTCCCTAAAACTTGGTATAGCGCATTGCACAATTTTTTTGTTAATTGATCATTTCCGAGAATATCAAAGAATAATTGAAACCAAAGGTCAATTACATTTTGAGGTTTCTCAAGTTGTCTCGGTGTACACGGTTTCTGGGTGCAGGGGGTGAAGCAGGGACTTGCACAATCTTAGGGTAAACAATAAGCTGTGGGGGTTTCTCTTGCATCTCAGGGCTAGGGATATTCTGAAATACTTCTATGGAATTTTTAAAGAACAACTTCTATTTTAGAGGGTTATACCTGCCTTCTTTAGGTGATTCTTTTTCGATATGAGGTATATTATCAGCATCAACTCCCATATTTTCTCCTTCTCGAGTAATGATATTGAGGTTGGGAAATTTTCCTTTAATAACTCTCTTGATTTATGAACTAATGAGGTTAGTTACTCATTGATGTACTCAATATTCCCATTTTGCAATTAGTTCTGGGTAGTCTTTAGTTGCATGACCATTGGTTCGACAGTGAGAGCACTATGGTCACCTTGGATGAGGGAAGTCTCTTGCCATATGACCTTTCTCTTCATAGTGGTAACATTTGATTGGCCCTCTTCCCCCAGTTCTTCCTCTAAAGTCTCCTCCAACTCCACCTCCTCAATATCTTCCCAGTCCTTGAGGGTTTTCATTCACCCTCAATGTTGTTCAGTCCAACCTGTCTGCAAGTGCATCCAACATTCTACATTGATTCGTGGTGTGTGTGGTGGATGTGCAAAACTCACAGTGTACAATGTTTGGTAATATCGAATATTACTGCATAATGGGGCACTGTCTTGGCCCATGCTGATAGATTCGACAAATCTCACAATACTCAACTGCTGGTGCTGCTTGCATCCTTGGAAAATAATGATATGGGGTGGGGTTATGGAATGGAAAATTCACAGACACTTGCACAAATCCTCCTGTGGATCCTAGTGAGGGTCCCATCAGATTATGAGGAGGTCCCATTCCCCTCATTCGTGGATATTCATTCACCATATGTCCTTCTGTATAACACATGGTCCACCAGACCTGCGGTTGGCTTGGTCTCGGTATCATGAATTCTTGAATCTTTTCCATAAGCACTGATATTTTCCCTTGTAGTTGCACCAAATTTTCATCTACTAGGGGTCTGATCACTGTCAGGCTCCCAAGATATCCCGCCATGGGTTCAATCTTCATTTATTGTTCTAAGGCATCTGTCAAAGTGGCTATCTGCTGTTGCATTAGCGGAATCTGTGTCAGATGTAGAAATCCCTGAATATACCATTCTCTTTGATGTTCCTCATGGATTAGATATGCTAACCTCCCTATAGCATATTTAAACTTATGGATGTATTCCCAGGCTGATTCACCTTCCCTTTGCTAGATCTCTCTCAACTCAAACAAAGCTTATTGTTTTGACTGAGGTATCTTAAACTCTACTATGAACCTTGTCCATACTTGGCCAAGTGTGAACGCTTGACCTTGAATTCTTGGAACTCCTGGCTCAATAATATTCATGTACCACTTGAGAGCATGACCTCTCAAGGTAGTTTGGAACTCAACCAACTTATTCTCTTATGGAGTCCCTCTGGATATCCATATTGCTTTGCACAAGAACCAGTGATGCTGCACATCTTCATGTCCCTTACCCCATAATTCTGGGTATTGGGCAATCGAACCTCCCGGGTGACCAACCATTGCTGATCTTGCTGCTCCTATCAAAATGAAACCTAATAGTCCTACTTGCGATCTACCAGGGGATCCCAATATCCTCTCTGTACTCCCCCTTCTTGGCTGTGATTGACTAAATAATTGTATTGGAACATAACAAACATAAGAGGGTAGTATCGAACTTACCACTTCTATAGAAGACACTTGGGGTATGGGCGATTCGGGGCTAGTGCCAATGGCTTCGAGGCGATTTTATTTGATCTGGGGGGTCTCATTTTCTTCCTCTAAAGTAGTCTCTTTAGCCGGATTCCTGATATTTCCTATCATTGGGGATGAATCTTCTCTTTCCTCTTCAAGATCCATGTCGACTTCCTTCTCTCTTACTTCTACACCTTCTCCTTCTTTTCCAACCTCCCAGGGACTTCTTTCTCTTTGTGCTCCTTTCTCACTTAATCTTTGACTATCCAGTCTTTCCTATCTTCTCATCTTCCACAATTATTCTATCTGTCTTTCCTCTACTTCTCTTGGTATGACTTCTTTCCGCAACTTCTCGGACTGTTTTGTTGCTTTCTTGATCTTTCCGCGCCAACACTTCTCAACTATGGAAACTTTTTTCAAGGCCCGCTTGTCTCTTGAGTCCATTTCTTGATGTTTCCCCCTTTTATTAAAGAAACATTCCCCTCTCTCAGGACATGAATCTACCCCGACCTCTCCCTACCCCAAGAAAGGATGTTTACATTGCCATCACAGTTGGGGACATAGTCAACATCCCCTCTTCCATCAAGAAAACTTTAATCCACAGGGGGATTTCTCTCAGCAGTCTTCCCCTTGCGTCTTTCTTGAAATCCGCCTCTGCTCATGAAAAATATTGGTGATTCTCGGCTGGAAACTCAATAATGTATCCTTCTAACATGGTATTTATCCAAAAATAAATCACTCGCGTGACTGGACAATCCAGCCAATGAAGTGCTGGAATTTTTTCTGTATCCCAAGTATAGGTCCTCTTGACTTGTTCTTGGAACTCTAGATCTTCTTGGAGCCTATATATCTAGTGGAAAAATTCTTCTGGGAACATAACCTAGAATATCTCATACTGGTCTCTCGATCTTTCTGAGTAAAAGACTACCTCCCAAGTATCTTTCACAGATTTTACCCTTAGCTCCGCTTCTTTCCATATGAAGGCATCACAATTTCTCTCCCACCATTGGTAAATATTAGATCTGTGAATCCATGGAAGAATCCTCCCTACAAGTTCCCTTCTAATGCAATTCCCAACAACAGAACCATTTTGTTGGTGCAAGATTGATTAGAACAGGGTCCTTCTCAGGTTACCAACAATAGGTATCGTGTAGTCTAGAGCACTGGAATTTCCATATCCTCCGAAGAGAATAAATCTCACCTGAAGCGTTGTTCATATAAAAGGAGAGGGAAGGGAAAACATAGTACTTAGGTGGGTTCACATAACCTTCAAGATTCATCCTGATCTTGCACAAGACATCTAACTACATAACATATCTGAACTCATATCCGCAGGAACTGAAGCTTCTTAGGTTGCAGAAAAACATTCAAACATAGAAACATAATGTAGAGATTATGAATCATAGAGAAGTACTGTAAAGATACAATGCAATAGTATAAACACAGAAAGACAAAACATATTTTGAAATTTTGGATCCTTCTCATATATTATCTTCATATATTTCTCAATTACAACCTTAGAGTTACAAAGTGGATCTCTGTCACAGACTCTTGGCTCTGGACCCATGTCACAAAGTTCTAATTCCCATAATGGGGTACATATTACATTATAGAACTCAAAATTTGACTTCGCAACAATAGGCAACGACAACTATGACCAAAACCTTACACTTGCGATACCAACCAACCCTTTTACAATTATATTCATCCCTATATATAATCTAAGTCATGTCTTCTGGATTTGGCTTGCACACTTTCTTGTTCTATTACAATTTCTTTTTCTTTGCTAGCGTTGCGCTATCCTTTTCACAATAGATTTCTATTACTTCTCCTTGCTCTACTATCTAGCTTCTTCTGTAGCTTGTGCAACTTGTACTGGGCCAAAACTGGGTCAATGGTCCTTGTTGTGCAAATCCTTATAAAAATCAAAGGGACCAACACATGTTACTAAATTTGATCTCTGTGGATGGAGGGCTCCTCCTTGAAACCATTCATTTGTGTGACCGAGGGCTCATTCCCACCAGCCTACCCAAATCATGACTAAGATTTGAGCGTGTAGCCCTAGAACTTATTAGGGAATCCATATGACTAGGACCTTGGAACCCTTTGCTAGGTCCGAAAGGAGCTAATCTATCTTGGCTTCAGGAATTCGAGAGTCCATAGATCCAGGATGTTATAATTTTTAATATTATGGTAGCTGTGGGAGGTATTTACCTCCATGTGTAAACCTGACGAGAATAGAAGACTTCAGAAAGTAGGAGAAAACCCTAATGAGTTGGCTAATAACCCTAGAAGTTTTTTCAGCTTAAGAAGATAATTTATATTAGGTTATTAGCCTCCAAGAGAAGAAGTCGGCCAGAAATAATAATAATATACTGAACAGACACATATCCAGAAGGAGAAGTCCGCCCCAACAAATTTGGCAGAACCACTATAAATACAGGGCGCTAGTTCTCATTTGACACATCTCAGAATTGCAAAGAGAAACTGGTGCGCACTGTAGTTCCTAGTTTGGTGTGCACATGTGGAGGAGAGCTGTAGATGTAGCTGCTACAACAACAAGTTTCAATGTTGGCTTGGGCTGTCTCTTGGCTAGGGTTTAGACTATTTGATCAACTATTTTTGGTGCGCTATCCTTGGAGGAAGATGCGCTACACCTTGTTTGGCTATCTAGCCTAAGGTTTGCTTTCAGAGTAATTCTTAGTCAAGGTTAAGGTGCTCGAAGGGTGGCTTT
>JZKD02S2004466.1:55490-66991 GCA_000966675.3 Picea glauca
ACGAGCGACAAATCTTGCTTTATACTTCTCAATACTTCCATCAGCAGCATGTTTTATTTTGAAGAGCCATCTGGAGGATACCACATCTTTACTCTTCGGTCTGGGAACTATTTCCTATACATCGTTCTTTATTATGGATTGGTATTCCTCTGTCATGGCATTTGCCCATTTTTTCCTCTGAATGGCTTCTTCAAAGCAAGTAGGCTCCTCCTCTAGAAGATCGCACATGAAAGTCGTATAACTGGAGAATGGTTTTGGTCTTTTCACCTGTCTTGTGGTTCCTTCGGGAATACCATACTTCTCTCCATCTTGAATAATCTCTCTAGCCCAAGTTGGCTTCCTTTTATGGAGGATCGTCATCTAAGGAGGTTCTTGAACTTCTATCATGTCATGATCTTCTAGTAATTCCTCATCGGGGGAAGTTATGACTTCCCTCACTGGTTCAACAGCTCTGGGAACCTCCCTCACTGGTTCAGTAGTCCTGGGGATTATGGGTTTCTCTTCATATACTTCTTCAAGCTGGCATCTTCTTGATTTCTTAAGCATTGCATCTTCATCAAAAGTCACGTCCCTGTTGAACTCAATGTGACGGTGACCTGGTATATAGATTCTGAAGGCCTTGGAGACATCACAGTATCCCACAAATATTCTCTTCTTTCCTGAAGGTTCCAACTTGTTTCTCTTCTCTTTCGGTATATGAATAAATACTGGGCAGCCAAATATTTTGAGATGGCTTACCTCTGGCTTCTTTCCGGTGAACATCTCTTCCGGGTTCTTGAGCCCAAGTGCACTATGGGATAATCGGTTATGCACATATACAGCTGCCATTGTTGCTTCTACCCATAAGAACATAGGAAGATCTTGATCATGGATCATAGTCTTCACAGCTTCCATTATCGTTCTGTTCTTTCGTTCAGCTACACCATTTTGTTGGGGATTATAGGGAGTGGTGAGTTCCCTCTTGATCCCAACATCTTTGCAAAAGTTCACAAACTCTTTTGATGTATATTTTCCTCCATTATCTGACCCGAGTATCTTAATCTTTCTTTCAGAAAGATTCTCTATCAAGGCTTTGAATTCCTTGAACTTACTGAACACTTCATCTTTAGATTTCAAAATATATATCCAGGTCTTACGAGAATAATCATCAATAAATGATACATAATATACATACCCACTAATGGAGGACGATGGCATTGGGCCACATACATCTGAATGAATGAGCTTTAGGACTCCTTTTGCTTTGTTGTTCTCTTAGGAAACAGGTTCTTGATGTTCTTCCCTTGTGCACATCCATTGCATACGCCTTCATGGTCACCTTTGAGTTCCGATAAACCTGTGACCGCTTTGCATATGTATGGTAGCGCCTTGTAGTTGATGTGAGATAATCTTCTATGCCAAAGTTCACATGAGTTTTCAATGGCGTGGGTCATGGCAGCCTTTGAATGACCCTTTAGTTTATATAGGCCATTTTCTTCACTTCTAATGATGATTGTTTCATTTAAGGTTTATCCTTTAGCCCACATAAGAACTTCTCCTTTTATAAAGGCAACTCTGAAGCCTTTCTTTTCTAAAGCTGAAATGGAGAGTAGGTTCTTGGTCAAACCTGGTACATATAGTACGTCCTTCATCTTCAATGAATTCCCTGAATTCAATTTGTGGTTTCATTCTCCCACTCCCTTGATGGCATATTGGTAATCATCTCCAAGTGTCACTTTCTGAGAAAACTTCTTTTCTGAGATACAAGAGAGAATGTTTCTTTGTCCCGTCATGTTCTTGGATGCACCACTATCAATGAGCCAAGTGTCCTCTCCAGGTGTTACGGATCCTGAGAGGGCCAAGATTAAGGCATCGTCTTTGATTTGCTCTCTTATCATCTTTGCGGGTGGCTCTTCATCTTTGACTACGTGGGCATGGTGCCTCTTATGTTTTCTCTTGTATTCTTCTCGTCTGGTTGGACAAAACTTCGCAATATGTCCCATTTTGTCACAATGATAGCATTGTACAGATGAGTAGTCTCTTTCCTTTCGTTGTCCTTTCTTCTGAAATCTCCTTGGATGAGATTCTTTATGATTGAATTTGTTTGACTGTTGAGGCTCTTTATGAGTCTCCTTTTAGAAGTAGGGTTTCTTCCTTCCTCTTTTGGTGTGAGTAATTAGGGCTTGATCATCATCTCTTGCTAGTAATGCTTCACGATTCGCTACTCTTGTTTCTTCTTCGATGCACTCTTCCCATAGACCATCAAACAATAGTTTCTCTGTTCTGGCACAAATCGTTTGGATGAATGCATCCCAAGGCCTTGTGAGGCCATTTAGGGTTGTCATCACAAGTTTGTCTTCGTTTATAGTATCTCCGATTGCTTCTAGTTGTTCTTTGAATTGAGATATTCTGGAGAAATATTCCTAAATAGATTCTCCTTTTTGCATCCTTGTATTCTTCAGTTGAGTTCTTAAATTCACCTTTCGGTTTATGTTCTTTCCTTCATACAATCTGGTCAAGGAATCAAACATTTCTTTCAGAGTCTTCTTAGATGACACATAAGGAATCAGGTGGTCTTTGATTGAATATGCAATGATTCTTTTGGCCCTGATTGTGTCATTTTGATGCTTTGTCTTTTCTGCAGCATCGACGGGTTCCGGTACTTCTTCTTTGACGAATCTTGCTAAGTCATTCTCTTCAAGAATGAGGCCAATCCTATACTTCCAGGCACAGAAGTTTTCCACTCCTTCTATCTTGTCAACAAGCTTAACGCATGCAGACATCTTTTACCTGGAGCTAGGAAAATGACCGAAAAATGAAAGTGCTCAAAATCAAAATCTGAACTTGCCAGGAGGTGCGCTTGGCTGAGGCGAGTAGCCTGGTGTGTTTGGATCTGAGAAAATCTAACTTTTGCTCCTCCAAACTTGATCTGCAGATTTCTAGACTGGTGCTTTTGGTTTTTTGGTACCTCTGGTACTCTGGTACTTCTGGTACTTCTGGTACACTGGTTTTCTGGTACTTTTGATACTTTGTGAAACTAGGGTTTCACTTTCCAGGAGATCCAGCCACTAAAAAGGTGCACTGAGAGTGCCAAAGTAATCCTTGGGGGAGGGCACAATTTTCTAGGTGATTTTAGGGCTAAAGAGCTTCACCATCAAAAGCCCTAATTTGCATGTACAGCAACAGTGACTTTTTTCACTCTTGTGAAAGATGCTCTCTTCAGCTTGGCTCTGTTACCATGTTAATGTTTAAGCCATTATTATAGTTCTTTGCATTTCAATAGATAACAATAGCATAATACAAGATCACTAAGAAATACACAATCACAAGAGACACAGCATTTATCCTGGGAAACCCTCTAGGGGAAGAAAACCCAACAAAACTTCCTTATTATAGATAGCCAATACAATGCCAAGAGATAACTCAAACTAAAACAGAGGATCCTCTCCCAAAGATGTGCCACTCTCTCTCCTTCTTCTCTAACTGCAATTGTGAAACTTGTCTCTCAAATGAGCAAGTGAGTTGTGTCTAAGTGAGGCGCTAGCCTCCTTACTTATATAAGACTGGCATGTGTGAAGTGTCTCTTCACTGGCAGGGCCGACTTCTTCAATTGGGTGGTTATAACCACCTTTAATATATTTTGGGGCCTCTTTAATATCTTCTGGGGCCGACTTCTTATTCTTCCTATTACAATTATCTTTTGACCAATATGCAAAAGGGGATTTGGCCCTTTATAATAACTGACATGATCAATCCGCAATGGGGATTGATCCAATGAATAATATATCAAATAATAATAAGAATACACTTTGCAGTTACATTATTTTAACACTACCATCAATGGGAACATGGATAGATACTTCATAATCCTCAATGGATCATATTATTTAGGATTAGCTCCCTCCTAATCCTTGCTTCATGCGTGAATGCATGCTCTTCTTTTGGAATTATATAATCGGCTCTCTCCATCTAAGAGAGTCCACGCTTCCGTTTGCATACTTATTTCCTTTTGCAAAGTGTCACAAGTCTTTTTCTAATTTATTCTTGATTGTTGACTTCTTTTTGTTTTTATTTCTTCCAGGTTTCTTCAAGTTTGATTCTGATTTCGACTTATCTTGCAGTTGTTACTTATGTAATAGCTTCCACATGAATTGTTACCAAGGATTGCCAATGTACTTCATCTTTTCATGTGTATATCGTGATACCAATCCTTATCTTGTTATTCTTCCATAGGCACTGTTTCTCTTTGAACATCTTATCTTCTAAGAAATAGATATGCAAGATATGTACAGAAACTATGTAAACATGGTATGTACAAGAATTATGAAGAATATTGTTACCTTGTCTTAGAAGAAGAAGTTTGTTTTATCCTGCTTGGCCTTCTTTGAGGGTTCTTTTTCTTCGACAACAGTTGCTTCGTCTGTTTCCTTCCTTTTCTTTAGCCCAGGACAATGGTTTCACGATCTTTCCTTTCACGATATCCAACACTTTATTCTTGGCAAGGATGAGGTCAATCCTTGTCTTCCACGTTTTGAAGTTAGAACTTAGAAGCCCCTTCTAACGTGTTTTCTCACTTAATAGAGTAATTTATAACTGCTTTGACTTCGTCAACCTTTGACTTTGACCAAAAAATCAATATTGATGAATGATCAATGTTAAGTGCCCTGTAAGCGATATAATCACATATCTGTGTCCCATCTTAGGTTGCAGACTCTCGGGTCGTGCAACCACCCCTGCCTCTACCTCGGGTGAGACTTCATCTACTTCACAGGTGTTGCTGAAAGGGCTAATAGTTAGGGTTTTGTTGGTGCGTTGTTGTAGTGTTGAACCTTGGGTCTACCCCTGTGCCAACAAATGGTTCCGTTGTCGGGCCATGAAACTATGATTGCTGGGAACTGAGGAAAAAGAAGCTTTGTGCAAAGATTCTTCCTGAAACTGTGGAAGCTCTGTACGTGGATCTGTGCCCTAGTGTGCAGTATTCCACTTGATCTGAAAAGCTCTGTGCTAAAGAAAGAAGGCCAGATCTGAAGAAAAGAAGCAAGATTTGAACGCTTTGTGCTCTAAGAAAAGTAAAAGTGGAAGTTTTTGAAGAAAAGAAGGTCAGATCTGTAAAAAAGAGGTAAAATATGTAAGCTCTGTGCTCTAATAAAGGTAATAATAATTAAAAGTTGTTAGATCTGGAAGCTTTGTGCTCTATAGAAGTAAGATAAGTGGAATTTTTTGTTTCTAGAGCATGGATCTAGGTATGTTTGATAGATAATGTCCTAGCTTAAAAACAAATGCATTTATAGATGAAAGAAAGTTTAATATGAATAGATCTGATAAGCACAATGATAGATATGTTATACCTATGCATAGAAAGAATTCTTGGACTAACAAATGGATGCGGGATCCTAGAAAGAATTTTTTGCAGACTAGCTACCATGATCTTAGTGTGCAGTACATAAGAGGTTGAGGATCATTTAAAAGAAAGAGAGGGTTAACCCTCTGTTACAGTTGTAGAAAACCAGGCCATCTAGCTAAGGAATGCCCTAGTGGAAGATCTAGTTGCCTATGTTGCAAAGCTTTGGACCATGAAGTGTTGGATTGCCCCTGAATGATTTTTAAGCTTGAAAGAATGAATCTGAATGAAGAAAACCCTAAGGCAAATCCAGAAATAGTAGAACCCCATAAGGAATCAGAGAAGGTATTACTACAGATGAAAGACACCTTGAATGATCACCGACATATTAGATTATCAGAGGTCTTTAAAGAAAAAGAATGCATTGAAGCAAGAATAGGAGACTTTGACATTGACTTTGTCCTTGATGAAGAGACACAAATAAACATTATGCCAAAAAGAACTTGGGAAGCTATAGGGAAGCCTGTTATGATCCCTTCATTAGGTGGAATAGGACTATTCAGAGGAAAATTGATGATGTTATGTGGAAAGCTCGCTCAGATACCTATGACAGTCAATGAAACTTCAACAAAGGAAGACTTTGAGATTATTAAATTTATTAAGGACAACGCCCTGTTTACTATGTTACTTGGAAAACCTTGGATTGAAAGAGATCAAACCAGAAAGAAGGAAGAAGAAGACGTTTTAGAACAGCAGAGACAAGAGTTAAAAGATTTCATGACCAAAAGGATCGCGTAGTTGATTGAAGAACAGGAGAACAAATCGAAGCTATTTGACACTAGAAGCCCAGATGTCAAAGCTGCAAGAGAATTAGAGGGCTCACAGAATATTGAAGTATCTGTCTTAGATATAGAAGAGGTATTACCCCTGAGTCCTAGGAGAGAACCTCAACAGTGCGAAATGCCTATGCCCAAGGAAAATAAGAATCGGAATGGGAAAAGAACCACCGAGACGAAGCTCATGGGGAAAAAGGCTAGGAAGCTAACTAAGAAGAAGGCTAAGATTGAAAAGTTACAGCAGGTTCTAGAGGGTACCTCGTAGAAAGAAACTTTGCAGAATTGGAACTTCGTCGGGATATCAGAACAGCGACATAGGGCACTTCGCCATGGCGAAGAAATATAGTCGTTAGAGGCCGATATATCCATTCGACTGTCGCTCTGAACGGATCGAAAAGCATTGATGTCTCACCACCAGACTATTGGACCGTGCCATAACGGATAGAACAAGAATTAGTAAGGCTCATACCCATTGCAAAGAAAATTGTTACCAAGATTGCCTATTTATCTCATCGCACCATGCACGAAGAACACTTTTGCCAACTGAGAATTTGAAGCCCGCAGACTAGCAAGTGTATACAGTGATCATCGTGCCCTTGATGTTCATTCCTGTGCAGTGTATAAGATCATTGTGACCCCGATATTAACCCTGAGCATGTATGTCTGAAGAGCTTAGCGCACTTGAAGAATCTGCGAAGGAAGTACTCGTTGATCTCAGGACCGAGAAAATTATGTCGAAAAGAAGAATGTTTGCAGGTGTGCAAGCATCATCAACAAGAGTCCAAGCTTCTCCATCGACTACTCGTGGAGCAGGAACTTCCAGAATTGCAACAGAGACGAGAACGAACCATAGAGACGATATCGTGAATGCCAAGCTGATTCCGAGCATTCTACCTGCCTACCTACCCCCGCTAAGCAGCACCATCAACCGGGACAGTGTGCCCAGAGATTTTCAATATGCTTTGGTCACGACGTACCTCCCGAAAGGGATATGCGCAGTCTGAGCCGACCAGGATAAGCTCGCAGCCTTGAAGTTTAGTGACTTCAACCTTGGAGATCGGAAAGCTTACAGCATGCTTGCCCCGCATAAGTACTTGACCAAGACCAAAGGCAAGAATTCGAAGATTATCTCGTAGCCATGGACCCAAAAACTCGTGCAGTCCACACTGCTTAATGTGATGAAGATCCCGCACTCCGGCCGACACCAGGAAGTAAACGCATGCATGAAATCGTTGTTAGCCTGCTACCACGGAGGTTACTTATGGTTGAACCGTCGCATCAATGTGGATCCGACCTTGATCAGTCGGATCACAGGGCTGAGCATGTAGGGCCCTGACCCACAGGATTTTTATCCTGGAAAGACCTCACACCGAGCATTAGCGCAGAGAATCAAAGAGACTTATGGCGATGTCGAGAAGGGCACGTGAGGTTACAAGGTAGCCTCTATCCAGAACGGCACAGTGCGCCTTGCCTATCAGTTGATCGCGGGCAAGCTAATTCGCAAGAACAGACCAACCCAAGTGACAGGATTCATAGTTGATCTCGCCGGAAAGTGCGCAGAAGGACTTCAGATGAACTGGGCGCACGACCTTGTAAACCAACTAGAGCTTGATTACAGAGAAGCGCAAGACCAAGGGTATGAGTTCCACTTTAGCTGGCTTCTCATACTAATCGCTTTCATCGCCTGGGAGCTACCAGAAGGCGCCACTTTCCCGGATATCGAACCCTTCGAACCACTAGCCGCGAATTTTTGTATGCTATGGTACTCCAGCGACATGAACAAGCAATGGCAGTCCAATGTCGTCTTCCACGCCTACTACAACCAGTTGAAGCAATCCATCCAGTCCGAGCCTCGGATGACCCCAAATACCCTCCACAGGTTTCATCCCTTAATGAAGTTCAGCGCGGACCGCCACTTTATTTATATAACAGCGTGCACAAATGGCCATAAGCAGCAGGTACAGTCCTATTACAAACTTATAGAGGAAGACTTAGAGGAAATCACTAAGGAATGGTCGGTGTACTTCCTTATTCCAGCCAACCCTACGGAGTTGTTCAATGTAGACAGCCCGGAAGCTACGCAGGGTACACCCGGACCTTGTAAGATGAAGAAGCCTGCAGAAGTTCAAGATATAGACAGCACATATGTGAGGACTTCGTCCATTTCACCAGATGAAGGGGGTGATGGCGAAGAGATCGAAGGCGCAGAAATTGAACAACAGAAAGGCGAAGTACCACCACCTAGGGACGAAGAGGACTCGTCGAAGAAAAGGAAGGTTTCGCCTCTGAAATCTTCCTCCCGAAAGAAACCTAGAACCCCTGTAACCAAGATGTGGACTACCCTCACATTGGATGATTTTAATTTCATCATTACAGTTGTGAACGATGCTTCACAAGAGGTATTAGAGAAGCAGGAGGCGAAGCAGGAGCAGATGTATAATCGTATCGAGATTGAACTCCAAGGAGTGCAACAGACACTCCAGTCTAGTCGCGCAGTCTCCACTACGCCTCTGATAGCAGGAACAGTAGAACTAGGAGATGAGCCAACTCAACTCCACTGGATTGCCGATATGGTTGAAGCTTGCCTTCGACGAGCTCAAGAAGACACAGCGCAAGCCACCCAGGCTTTGACACAGGTGTAGGGAGTACTTATCGAACAACACAGTGTTGTCGAACGAGAAAAACTTGCTCTTCAAGCACAGTGGGACAAAGAGAAAGAAGAATTATAGCAGAGCAAGGAGCAGTTGATTGCGGAGCAGTTAGAAGTAAAGGAACAGGTCAACAGAGCACTTCGCTCTGTGACCATCATAGAAGTGAGAGTTGAAGAACGAATTCCACAGCAGGTGGCACAGCTTGCAGAAGTGATCCAGCAACTTCAGCAGCGCATCGCAGACTTGGAACTTCGCACTGTGCCCGAGACTCCTCAAGAAATCAGAGACCTAAGAGAGGAAAATTCTCGCAACGCAGTTGGCAGAATGAAAGTTCTTGCCTTGGAGTGCATGCAGCTGAGCTCTAAGAGCGCTCAGACTTATGAAAACCTCACGGAGAATCCAGAGTTACAAACATTGGAGTCACAGCTCCAAGAAGCAAAGCAGCACGCAGATACGTTACAGGCGCAGTTGAAGGCCTTGTCACCAGTCGAAAGGATAAAGAGGTTTCCAGAGCAACGCACGGCCCAGCAATAGATCCACACGATCCAGACCAAAGCGATGGAAGTCTCTCAACGACTTCAACCAGTGCAAGAGACGGCATGCCAACTGTTAGCACCAATTCTTGCAAGCGGGGTGTTTTTTCCCGATTTCAGACCCTTGATGTAGAATGCGAATAAATGGGGTGTGAAAACCCATCAAATGCGTTCTAGTCCAAGGCCGCAGCCTAAGTGTCAAGTGCAGCCCACAGGAGAAGTCCATTTCGGGTTTAAAATCAAGCGAGCGAGCAGTCTGATTTCAACAGCAAGGATCAATTAGCGAAGCAAATCGACGATCGGCGGGAAATCGTAGTTAACAGAGTTGAGCCACGATTAGCGCGATGGATAGCGCTTATATTACATTCATCAAATGATCAGGACCGTCCATCCAGAGGGACGTGTGGCGCGCGATTAGGCTCCTCGCCTTTTCACCCATCGCGACTTTGAAGCACAAGGAGCAGCCTCTTCCTATCCCTGAGACGCAAAGTGTCGAAGGTGTCCTGAACCCGGGCCCACAGTATTGTCGAGAGGATCGGGACCATTCATCAGAAGCACACGCGACGCAAGATCTGAGCCACAGGTGGGGCCTTTCGAGATGTTCATAGTGAAAGCACCGAAGACGTAATCTTGGTCGTCCATCCAAAAAGACACGTGGTGCGCGATCAAGTCATGTCGGCATTCAGGAGTTCAAGGGGTAAGGGCTCCTTGTTATTTCACATCTCGAAACCCTGAACCCCGAAGTACTGAAAGCGCCCAGATTCAGGCCCACGGTTTTGGCACCTGGTCACAAAGGAACAAGCCTGAAGAAGGGGCGCTAACATTTATCGCGTGGCAAGGCAGGTCCCGAAGCGCCGAAAGCATCTCAGTCGTCCATTCCACAAGGACACGTGGTGCGCGATTAGGCTTTTCGCCTTTTCGCCCATCACGACTTTGAATCACAAGAAGCAGCTCCTTCATAGCTGCAAGATGCGAAGCGCCGAAAGCATTCAGGACTCGGGCCCACAGTATCGCCGGAAGATCTCAGTCGTCCATCCAGAGGGACGTGTGGCACGTGATTAGGCTATGTCATCGTTTCGCCTATCGTAACTTTGAATCATGAGGAACAACGTCCTCCCAGCCGCGAGACGCGAAGTACCAAAAGTGCCTTCGAAGATAGGCATAGGGTCAAAGCCCGTAGTCACTTGGGGGCGATAGAAAGAACTACGCAAAGGGCCGAAGCACCGGGTTTAGTTGCAGAAGGGATCACCGTGTTCTCCAAGTGTCAGTTCAACTTGATCTCAATCCTGATACCTACTCAAAGTGAATGAAGAAGAGAGAGGGTGGTTGAAACTTCGCCTCACTCATTAATTGCAAGGTATGGATGTCCCTGTGGAAAGTCTGCCCAAGGTGGTCCTCTGTACTGGTTTTTCCTATAGAAGCCATGCTGAGTCCTCGACTCACCAGGGAAGTCTGTGTTAATGTTTATGCCATTATTATAGTTCTTTGCATTTCAATAGATAAGAGCATAATAAGTACAAGATCACTGAGAAATACACATTCACAAGAGACACAACATTTATCCTGGGAAACCCTCTAGGGGAAGAAAACCCAGCAAAAAATTCCTCATCATAAATAGCTTATATAATGTTCAAGAGATAACTCAAACCAATACAGAAAGTCCTCCCCAAGAGATGTGCCACTCTTCTTCTCCTCTCTCTGGTAATTGCAGCTTGCCTCATAAGAGAATTGAGCAAGTGAGTTGTGTGTTTGAAGTGAGGCGCTAGCCTCTTATTTATACAAGACTGGCACGTGTGAAAGGTCACAACTGGCAGGGTCGACCTCTCACTTTGGGTGGGTAAACCCACCTTTAATTAATTCTGGGTCTTCCATAATAACTACTAGGGCCGACTTCTTATTATGCCCTTTGTAATTGTCCGATGACCAATCCGCAAAAGGGGATTTGGTCCTTATACAATTACCGACATGATTACTCCGCAATGGAGATTAATCCAATAACAATAATAATAATAATGACATGATTAATCTGCAATGGGGATTTAATCCAATAACAAGAATGCTCTTCGCAGTTACATTATTTCAACACTCCCCCTTAACAAGAAGGGTATTCTTCATCAGCATCAGGCGAGAGAGGTCTGCATCATCAGTGGCATCTGGAGGA
>JZKD02S2004466.1:76532-87361 GCA_000966675.3 Picea glauca
AATCTCCAAGATGAAAATCCAGCAGTCGTCCTAGGCCCCATGGTAGAAGATAGAGATGATTCATCCCCTCCCTTCTACACCTCCCTAAACATACATGATAAAGTGTTGCATAATTACCTCATGGATTCAGGAGCTTCCCACAACCTTATGCCCAAAATAGTCATGGAAGAGTTGGGACTGGAGGTGACAAAGGCTTATCATGATTTGTACTCTTTTGATTCAAAGAGGGTGCAATGTCTTGGAGTCATCAAAGATTTGGTGGTCTCTTTATTTCAGCTGTCAATGAAGAGTGTGGTCATGGACATTGTGGTAGCTGATGTTCCCCCCAAGTTTGGCATGTTGTTGTCTAGGTCTTGGATTAAAAAGCTTGGAGGAACATTACAGATGGATCTCACATATGCCACCATTCCAGTCTTTGGAGGGGAACACGGAAGGTTGTACAGAGAGGCCCAGCTAGCCTATATTGTCAGTGATGAAACAAACCCCACCAATCATCCCATCTTTGCACTTGAAACTGATTTGGGGTCTAGCTTATTGCAGATCATCGATGCTCCTGAAGCCCCTTTCCAAATTAGAAAGCAACCCTTATTTGATTATGGGACACCTCCTCCAAACACCTCCATATGGAAAATGTTTTTTGACGGAGCTTCTTCTAGCGAAGGTGCTGGCGCTTGAGTGGTCTTTGTGTCGCCTTGTCAGGAAGCCATATCCCTGTCATAAAAGCTTGAATTTGAAGCAACTAATAATGTGACATAATATGAAGCTGTTATTCTAGGTTTAAGGGCTGCAAAAGAAATGGGAATTCAGGAGGTAGCAGTGTTCGGAGATGCAGAATTGATAGTCCAGCAGATCAAAAACGCTTATCAAGCCAAGCATCCTTGACTCAGGAATTACAGAAATGAGGTATGGGACCTAATCGACAGTTTCTTCTCAACATTTAATATTTATTTCGTCCCAATAGAGAAGAACACAGTGGCAGATTCCTTGGCTACATCAGCAAGCAATTTCAAAGTGCCCTTGCCATCCAAATTCAGATACGATGTGGAAGTAAAATACAGGCCCTCCATACCTGACAATGTCAAACATTGGAAGGTGTTCGAGGATGATCTTGAGATCAAAAGATTCTTGGAGACTGTCGAAGAATTTTCAAAGATGCATATTGACCAAGACTCTGTCTCTGAAGAAAAGCTTGATGGGGGTAATTTTCTAAATAAGATTGCAGAGCGTAACATTGTGCAGTTGCCCAACAATCATATTCCAAGGGGACTGGTTCCTTTGGAAATGCTTTTTGATAGAAATGATGTGGCATTAAAAGGGGACATCTCAGAGGATGACGCTGATACAACTCAGTGCAACATTGGCACTGAGAATGAACCCAAGTTTGTCAAATTGTTCAGAAGTCTGACAAAGGAGCAGAGGGATGAATACGTTGAACTATTGAGGGAGTTTGTTGATGTTTTTGCCTGGACCTATGAAGATCTCAAAACATATGACACTTCTGTCATTGAGCATAAAATCTCGTTGAAAAAGGAGGCAAAGCCATTTAAGCAAAGGCTAAGACAGATCAATCCTATGCCGCTGCCTATCATGGAGAGGGAAGTGAAGAAGCTACTACAGGCCCAGATCATCATGCCACTGAGATATTCAAAGTGGGTGGCCAACTTGGTCCCAGTAAGGAAGAAGAATGGAGAAATCAGACTCTGTGTAGATTTTAGAAACCTGAACAGAAGCTCACGAAAGGACAATTACCCCTTACCAAAAATGGAACATATATTGCAGGGGGTAACAGGAGCATCCAGGATTTCCATGATCGATGGCTTCTCTGGCTACAATCAAATCTCTGTTATGCCCAAGGATAGGGAAAAGACGGCATTTACCACTCCATGGGGCACATTCATGTATGCTTAAATGCCTTTTGGATTGATGAATGCAGGGGCAACGTTTCAACGTGCCATGGACATAGCTTTCATTGGGGAAAGGGATAAGTTTGTGGTCATCTACCTGGATGACATAACAGTCTTTTCCAAATCTGATAAAGAACACTGTTGTCATCTCAAGAAAGTTTTTCTGAAATGCAGGAGTTTTGGCATTTCATTGAATCCCAAGAAATCCCTGTTCGTCATGAAGGAGGGAAGGTTACTAGGTCACATAGTATTCGCCGAAGGAGTCAAGATCGATCCTAGCAAAGTTGAGGCAATACAGGCCTTACCAATCCCAAGATCCAGGAAGGAGGTCCAATCTTTCCTTGGTAAGATTATTTTCTAAGGAGATTTGTTTCTAACTTTGTTGAAGGGGTAAGACTTATAACAGCCATGTTGAGGAAAGGAAATGAAGTGAGGTGGACTTCTGAATCGCGAAGTTCCTTTGAGCAGATAAAGAAGGCCTTGACTGAAGCTCCTGTGCTTATCAGTCCCGATTACTCAAAGGATTTCCTTATTTTCTCCTTTGCCTCACCTGACACAGTGGCTGTTGTTTTATTACAGACAAACGAGGCCGGGCTAGAACAGCCTATTGCCTATTTTAGCAGAGCTCTGAGGGATGCCGAAGTCAGGTACGACATTATGGAGAAGCAGGCCTATGCCCTGGTAAAGGCTCTCAAGGCCTTTAGAACCTATGTCCTGCAGTCAAAAATCATTGCCTATGTCCCCTTGGCCGCTGTTAAAGACATTCTTATTCAGCCTAACATAAACGGGAGGAGTAAGTGGATAGCCAAGATCCTTGAGTTTGACTTAGAAATAAGACCTACCAAATTAATCAAAGGTCAAGGTTTAGCTAAATTGTTGGCAGAAGCAAATTGCAAAGCTTTGGGGGTAGGTTTCATCAATGAATGCTCAAAAAATCAGCAAGATCGGTTGTCTGATATAGACCCTCACGCAGAACTCCCGTTGGCTCGATGTCCCTGGTATAAGGATCTCGTATATTTTCTGCAGGAGTTGCGGCCTCCAGATGGCCTGCAAAGAAACAAGGCAAGAGCTCTAAAGCTCAAAGCAGTCAGATACTGCCTTGTCGATCAAGTTTTATATTGGAAAGATCCCCTGGGGGTGCTTTTGAAATGTATGAATCCACAAGAGGCTGATAGGATCATGGTTGAATTTCACGATAGCCAATGTGGAGGGCATCATTTCCGGAAAGCCACAGCCTACAAAATCTTCAGGGCTGGATACTACTGGCCCACTGTATTCACTGACGTCTGCAGAAAGGTCAGAGCCTGTATCAAATGTCAAAGATTTGCAGGAAAACAACAGCTCAAGTCTTTGCCTTTAAAGCCTGTGGTTGTTTCGGGACCTTTCCAGCAATGGGGCCTAGATTTTATTGGAGAAATCCACCCTGCTTCTAGTGGGCAACACAGATGGATCCTAACTGCCACGGATTTCTTTACTAAATGGATAGAAGCTATTCCCACCAGGAGTGCTTCCCACAAGGTAATCATTGGATTCCTGGAAGACCTCATCACAAGATTCGGCTGCTCAAGCAATATTGTCAATGATAACGCAGCCTCTTTCAAGGCTGAGTCGTTAGCCAAGTTCTGTGAGCAATTCGAGATCAAATTGATTCACTCCACCCCATAGTATCCCCGGGGCAATGGTTTAGCAGAGTCCTCCAACAAAAGACTATTGGAGGACAACAAAAAGGCCTGGGATTCAAAGTTGAAATTCGCTCTATGGGCCGATCGGGTGACCACAAAGAGATCTATAGACATCTCCCCTTTCCAACTAGTTTATGGAGCAGAAGTTGTTTTCCCTTCTTAGCTAGTCATTCATGTAGCAAAGTTCTTCCAGGATTATCAAGAAGAGGTTGATGACATGATCAGAAGAGTTCATCAACTGGTGGAAGTCCAACAGGCCAGAGAGCAGGTAATGGACAGAATTCAGGACCATCAACAGAAGGTCAAACTGGCTTTTGACAGGAAAGTCAAGAAGAAAGAGTTTGAGATCAGGGATTTGGTGCTTAAGTGGGATGCACCCATACAGGATAAGGGCAAACACAGCGAGTTTGACACCCTATGGATCGGCCGCTTCAAAATCTCTGAGGTTTTTTCAAACAACACGTACAGGTTGCAAGATTTGGAGGGTGAAGAGGTTTTCAACAGCCCAGTAAATGGGCATTTTCTGAAGAAATGTTTTGTTTGAGCCTTAGACGGCTCCTTTGTTTGTAAATATTGTCCTTTTGGTTCTTTGTTCATTTTCATTTTTTATTTTTCGGCTTAGTAAATGACTCCATAGCCCAATAGCAAGGCACTGAAGCTGCAAATGAGTTCTTAGAGCATCACAGGGAYGACTCTATCCCCCATGGAGCCTAATGTTAGCACCAATTCTTGCAAGCGGGATGTTTTTTCCCGATTTCAGACCCTTGATGTAGAATGCGAAGAAATGGGGTGTGAAAACCCATCAAATGTGTTCTAGTCCAAGGCCACAGCCTAAGCGTCGAGTGCAGCCCACAGGAGAAGTCCATTTCGGGTTTAAAATCAAGCGAGCGAGTAGTTTGATTTCAACGGCAAGGATCAATTAGCGAAGCAAATCGACGGTCAGCGGGAAATCGCAGTTAACAGAGTTGCACCACGATTAGCGCGATGGATAACGCTTATATTACATTCATCAAATGATCAGGACCATCCATCCAGAGGGATGCGTGGCTCGCGATTAGGCTCCTCGTCTTTTCGCCCATCGCGACTTTGAAGTACAAGGAGCAGCCTCTTCCTAGCCCCGAGACGCGAAGTGTCGAAGGCGTCCCGGACCCGGGCCCACAGTATTGCCGAGAGGATCGGGACCGCTCATCAAAAGGACACACGACGCAAGATCTAAGCCACAGGTGGGGCCTTTCGGGATGTTCATAGTGAAAGCGTCGAAGACGTAATCTTGGTCGTCCATCCAAAAGGACGCGTGGTGCGCGATCAAGTCATGTCGGCATTCAAGAGTTCAAGGGATAAGGGCTCCTTGGCATTTCACATCTCGAAACCCCGAACCCCGAAGTGCCGAAAGTGCCCAGAGTCGGGCCCATGGTTTTGGCGCCTGGTCACAAAGGAACAAGCCTGAAGAAGGGGCGCTAATGTTTATCGCATGGCAAGGCAGGTCCCGAAGCGCCGAAAGCATCTCAGTCGTCCATTCCGTAAGAACACGTGGTGCGCGATTAGGCTTTTCGCCTTTTCGTCCATCGTGATTTTGAAGCACAAGAAGCAGCTCCTTCATAGCTGCGAGATGCGAAGCGTCGAAAGCATTCAGGACTCGGGCCCACAGTATCATCGGAAGACCTCAGCCGTCCATCTAGAGGGATGTGTGGCGCGTGATTAGGCTATGTCACCATTTCGCCTATCGTAACTTTGAAGCATGAGAAACAGCCTCCTCCCAGCCGCGAGACGCGAAGTACCGAAAGCGCCTTCGAAGATAGGCACAGGGTCACAACCCGTATTCACTTGGGGGCGATAGAAAGAACTGCGCAAAGGGCCGAAGCACCGGGTTTAGCTGCAGAAGGGATCACTGTGTTCTCCAGGTGCCAGTTTAACTTGATCTCAATCCTGATACCTGCTCGGAGTGAATGAAGAAGAGAGAGGGTGGTTGAAACTTCGCCTCACTCATTAATTGCAAGGTATGGATGTCTCGGCAGGAAATCTGCTTGAGGTGGTCCTCTGTACTGGTTTTTCCTACAGAATCCATGCCGAGTCCTCGACTCACCAGGGAAGTCTGTGCACGCTAATTCAGCTTTTAAGGGCTCAGCTACCCCTTAGCATAAGCCATGAAGAGTTAAGATGGTCCTCAATGCTTTCTTTTTCCTACATAAGCCATGCCGAGTCCTAGACTCACCAGGGAAGTCTGCACACGCTAATTCAGCATTTAAGGGCTCAGCTAGCCCCTAGCACAACTAGCCCCTGGCATGAGCCATGCAGAGTTAAGGTTGCGTATGACGGAGGAATGCAGGCCAGATTTGATTGAAGAGATGCCCCATCCTAAAAGTCTAGGACGCCTCTGTTGGGCAAATGTTTAGGAGTATATGTACTTAGTTTTGATATTTTTCAAGCATCGATGGTTGAGCAAGGCTCTCGATTGTAAAAGCTTTAACGAAGCACTAGTTATTCTGGTTATGCATTGACTCTTGAGACTTCTTGCCTTATGAATGTCAGTTTCTTTCATATCTTTGTTTGCATTGTGTTAGAACAACTCGAAATTGGAGGATCCAGTCGAGTTGTAGTTGTTATAGGATGATGTAGGTTGGATCACTGTAACAGCTGCGTTGTCTCTAATTGGTCTTGTGATTTTCTCAACGTTGAATGACTTGGAATTGGAGGATCCAGTCAAGTCACCCCTTCAGTTCCCCGAAACTCTGAACCAAGAGAATCTTGCATTTAGAGTTTTTCTTCTGCAAACTGTTGAAAGGCCTATTGCCCGAGGTAGTTTTGCTCACTCCTCTCACCAAGTCTTCCACCTGCTCATTTTACAATCAACCCACTGACTGAAGTTAGATCAAGACCTCATTTGTGCTTTACATACCAGACCTGGTCCCTGAGCTAGAGTGATTCTGTCCTGGGTCTCTAACCATTTGATCATCCATTAAACTTATCGTGACATAAAACTGATGGGCGTTGGGCTCTGCTCCTGTCGCAATCCAGGAGTGACTTCTGACGCTAACACCAACTATTCACCGAAGTTGAAAGCCAAGGAGTAGAACTTGAACAGGTTGTGAGTGTAGCAGAACAACACCTAGAAGGACCAGTGAATGACAAACTCATCTAGGAGTTCACTGAGCAAGAGGCAGTAGCACTACAGCAGCTCGAGCCAAGCTCGAGATGTTCGAGGCAGAATTGCTCAGACCAGAGTGACTCAGGACGAGTCACAAGTGAGTGTTGGGAGCCTGTTGGCCCTTGACCATGTTTTGGGAACACATGGTCATATTTGACCATTTTTGGGACTTCGACAGCCTATTGAAGATGGAGTGCCAGACGAAGTAGAGATCACAGGATCTCAGCCCACTTGTGGGTCCCTTTTTGGGTTTTGGGAATATATAATGGGAAAGGGATGTCGGCCCGTGGGTTTACCCACGCTTAGGCCCACTTTTGTATGTATAAATAAACATCGAGGCATCTAGTAGAGTATTGTATTGTATCTATGTGATATAGGCTATGTGCTAAGTGCGATCTGTGTGATCAAGGTGTTATGCATTCTATAGGCTTGCAGAGCTTAGTGCAAATCCCTATGTGGAGACCTAAAAGGATTTGTGTTGTAAGGCAAGGAAGAAGGATCTAGCTAGCTGCGCAGATCTTTTGTCCTAGGGTTTGGTGGCTCTATGCTTGTAACCGCTTGGCCGATGACAATAGAGAAAAAGAGTTGGTGGACATAGCCCCAGGGTGGGGGTGAACCATGTAAATCTATGTGTTATGCTTTGTGCTTTGACTCAATGTGCTTACCTTTGTTTTTGCTAAGTGCTTTGATATATTTAGATAGATCTATTTATGCTTTGTGCTTCTTAGATGTATGTGAATGTAGATCTGATATGTATGAAGGTGCTTAGTACTAATCTACTGGATCTGATCTGTCTTACTGTTGTTAAGCACTGAAATCCCTTAGATCTAAATGAATGTTGCGATGCTCTGTGTTATTTGTGAAGTATAATAATGGTTGAATACTGATGAATGATCGATGGTAAGTGCCCTGTAAGCGATATAATCACAAATCTGTGTCCCAGCTTAGGTTGTAGACACTTGAGTCCTGCAACCACCCCTGCCTCTACCTCGGGTGAGACTTCATCTGCTTCGCAGGTGTTGCCGAAAGGGTCGGTAGTTAGGGTTTTGTTGGTGCATTGTTGTAGTGTTGAACCCTGGGTCTGCCCCTGTGCCAAAACATACCATTCAATCGGTAGCATCATCATAGCCATACAGGCTATCTCATGATTAGATCGCGAGCACCATCATCACTATCAGTATCATTTGATAGCATCAACTGCATCATCTCTCAAAGCCATACTCCATCTAAGTAATCAGGCATGATGTTGAATAAGTCACTCACTCCACAAAGTGATACAAGAACCATTCTTCTAATCCAAACATATGTCCAAGAAGAATAACTATTCCAACAAATGTTGGAAGTCACGCCATGGGCTACAAGGACTATTTTTCTAATCCAGACATATGTTCTAGAAGAATAAATGTCCTGGACCATTTTTTGTCTAAAGAATGTTTGTCCATCAGCACACTGACTATCCATCTAACTAATAATCATTTTCAACACTACTGATAGTCTACATGGCAATCAGAACAATGTCATTCAATAGAACACAATTGTGTCTATCCATAGTAGTACACAACTACTATCCAGTGGTACACAACCACACCAAGTAGCACGCGGCTACTTAATCAGCGACACATAGTCACAACCAGTGGAACACATCCACCACAGTAGCATACATCTCTATTGTCCAAAGACATATAGTCTCCATAGCAATCATATCATATGATATCAACCTGCATAAAACAATATCACGATATAAACTGAGTCATCTGGGCCATTCTTCCACTCACATATGTGAGATCTGGAAGAGCATCTCCCCTCATACAGTAAAAACATCAACCATGAGCTATCTGGACTATTCTTCCCAAGCATGGAAGAATAATTGTCCCTGATTTCTGAGCCTGGAACATTCACCTAACTGGGCCATTCCTCCAGCACTAAACATAGTGCAACCTGGATAGAATGAGTCTACCCTAGGGAATGTTTGTCCCTGAATGTTGAACCTGGACCATTCACCTAACTGGGCCATTCATCTGGCACTAAACATAGTGCAACCTAGAGAGAATGAGTCTGCCATAGGGAATGACTATCTAAACCATTTCCTAATGGAAATGACTGTCCTGCACCAACCTCCAAAACGGACCATTCTTCAAAACTGCTCACAACTATGAACTTCGAAAGAATGACTGCCCAGCGAGGCAAACCATTCTACTTGACCACTACTCAGAGTGACTGCCAAGAAGAATGATTGTCCTAGACCATTCCCCCACGCTGGCCACAAGGGGAATCATTGTCTATGGTACATCAACAATCTATTGAACCATTTTCATTACGAAAATGATTGCCCGATTTGGACCATTTTCTGAACTGGAAAATGCCTGTCCGTCAGAAATCTCAAACCACTTTCCGAATTGGAAAGGAACTACTCATCCTGGACCATTTTTCGAACTGAAAAATTATTGTTCATAAATCAATAACACATCAGTGCTCCCTCCCAACCTGGGAGTAATCTCTTCCTTCTTTTTTTTTAATAAGGAAGTTGTCTCCATGAGCTCCAGTGTGTTTCTTGAGTACGCAAACCTTTTCATCTTGGACAGAGGCTTTACCAAAATATATGTTATCTGCTCATCTGTGGAGATATATTAGAGAACCACTTCTCTTTTCTGGACTTCATCACGGAGAATGAAATGTTTCATCTCAATGTACTTCGGTCTGTCTGAAACATTGGTTTTCTCTTAAGGCTTCATATAGCTCTAATCATTACAATATATCATGGTTGAATTCAACACTTTTGTTTCCTGTTAGCTCATGACATCATGGCAAGGCTCAAAATGAAACATATCTAAGTAGCACTTCTTCTGTCATCATGAGAGTTTGTCATGGATTAGCAATCCATCATCCTGGACTTCTGAGTAACCATTCTGAAGCATTATCTCTGTTATAAAAAGTTTTCATCACATTTATGTTGTGCATGAGAGGCTTTGTACCAAGTTGTTTGAATCCATATAAGATCTTCTTCCATCTGCATACAAGGGTCTCCTTCTACCTTGAGGTTGCTCTACATACGCTTCTTGTTCAATTACTCTATTGAGGAGAACAGTCCTTACATTCATCTAATGTAAACTCCAACCCATGGATATTGCAGAAGATATAATGGATCAGGGAGAGGTATGTCCGGTTACTGGAACAAACTATCATCATAGTCTTCTCCCTCCATCTGGGAGAACCTCTAGTTCTAAATCTTGCAATGCTTCCATTCATAAGTCTTTCATACACTTTTCTTCATCACAACTTCCATTTATTCTGCTTGATTGTTTTCTAGTGGGTTCAAACCAAGCTAGTAGTCTTGTGATTTTCGATATAATGACTGGTTGTTCTGGCTTTTCTTTCTCTCTTGGAATCTTCATGTTCTTCCTCATGTTTCTCTTTAGCTCTTGGGTCCATGGAATTTTCTATACATTCCATGCCCTGAAGATTCCAACTTCTTCCTTTTGTCATAGGATCATGGATGTGGATGGACAACCAGAGATACTTTAAGGCTTCTTTTCGAAGAAGACTTCTTCTAAAGTCAAACTGAACACGTGTTGCTTTTCATGGCTTCTACCATCAATGGGAACATGGATAGATACTTCATAATCCTCAATGGATCATATTATTTAGGATTAGCTCCCTCCTAATCCTTGCTTCATGCATGAATGCATGCTCTTCTTTTGGAATTATATAATCGGCTCTCTCCATCTAAGAGAGTCCACGCTTCCATCTGCATAGTTATTGCCTTCTGCAAAGTGTCACAAGTCTTTTTCTAATTTCCTCTTGATTGTTGACTTCTTTTTGTTTTTACTTCTTCCAGGTTTCTTCAAGTTTGATTTTGATTTCGACTTATCTTGCAGTCGTTACTTATGTAATAGCCACAGGAATTGTTACCAAGGATTGCCAATGTACTTCATCTTTTCATGTGTATATCGTGATAGCAATTATTATCTTGTTATTCTTCCATAGTGTAGTGTACCTATTTGCTCTGATACCAATTTGTAGTGTACCTATTTGCTCGGATACCAATTTGTAGTGTACCCTTTTACACTACCCAGGTTTCCAAACCCCTCAATTACCATT
>JZKD02S2004466.1:94411-108801 GCA_000966675.3 Picea glauca
ATACATACAAGTACATTAACAGGCTCCTGGCCTTCAACACTTAGGCTCCCTGGCCTAACAAAACTCATAAGCCTACAGCTTATACAAAACTTGGCTCACCAGCCTATAGAACATATTTACAATTCTTTTGCATATAACATGATCTGTAATGGGGCTTGGCCTTGGGGACACTACACATAGGTATTGTTTCTCTTTGAACATCTTATCTTCTAAGAAATAGATATGCAAGATATGTACAGAAACTATGTAAACATGGTATGTACAAGAATTATGAAGAATATTGTTACCTTGTCTTAGAAGAAGAAGTTTGTTTTATCCTGCTTGGCCTTCTTTGAGGGTTCTCTTTCTTCGGCAATAGTTGCTTCGTCTGTTTCCTTCCTTTTCTTTAACTCAGGACAGTGTTTCCACGATCTTTCCTTTCACAATATCCAACACTTTATTCTTAGCAAGGATGAGGTCAATCCCTATCTTCCACGTTCTGAAGTTGGAACTTAGAAGCCCCTTCTAACTTGCTTTCTGACTTAATAGAGTAAGTCATAACTGCTTTGACTTGGTCAACCTTTGACTTTGACCAAAAACTCAGACTTGATGTCTTAGCTTACTGAGAGTACCAGGAGGTGCTCTAGGTTAAGGCGTACCAAGCTATCCAGAAATTAGGTCAATCTCTTCACTTAAGGTGCCTCAACAAGAGGGTTAGGGTTTCATTGTTGCAATAAAAACTAACTGCAACTGTAACTGAGCAAATCCTCCCAATCTATCTTCCAGTGGTTAGACTATCCGAAGATAGTGTGGGCCCATAACCTGTTAGAAATAATAGATGTGTTTGTTTAACCATAGACAATATAGCAATATTGTCACCCAACCATAGGTCAAAGCCACCCCCAAGCACCTTAACCTTGATAGAGAATGATTCCAGAAGCAAGCCCTTGGCCTAATAGCCAATCAATGTAGCGTAACTCTCTCCAAATCTAGCACACAAGGCAAAAAATCCAAACCATAACCAATAGAAAGTCTGAGCCTAAACCAAGAATACAGGTTGCAGTAGTTGCAGCTACAGCTACTCCCAAACTTGTGCACTTACCCAGTTTCTGGAATGCACACTCCTATATTTCTGCAGTTGCGAGCTGTGTCCTCTAAATAAGTTCTGACATACTGTATTTATATTGTTTTTCCTGAGTTGTCTGGGCCGACTTCTCATTCTGGAGACTAAACACTTAATATTAAATATTTCCTTTAACCGACTTGTCTTCTAGGGTTATGTCCAATGTTTTAGGGTTTCTTCTTGCTTCCCGGAATATTCTATTCTTGTCAGGGTTACATGTGAAGGTTAATACCTCCCACAGCTACCATAATATCAATAGATCTCATCCACACATACTTTAGGTTTTCTCATGTTTCCTTAAGAGGGGCGCATAGGGGAAAGGAGGCTTATTATTCCTTGTTATGTTCACCAAGAGAGTTGAGAAAGGAGCATGAGGATGAGGTTGGAGGCATTGAGTGAGGAAAGCTTGGGCGCCCCCATTCATGGAGGTATCCAGGAGGCTTACTCCTTCATTTATTTGTCGAGAGTGTACTTGCTAGGAGGAGGGTGCACTTGAGGAGGAGGGCGCACAGCTAGCAGGGAGGACTTGCAGAGGTCAATTTGCCTTGTGGACAGTTTCAGTGGAGAGCTACAACACAGATTCAAAGTTTGGTGCAAGGGTTTCTCCATCAGAGCTTCCAGTTGGCAGAGCACTTCAGTTCAGTGGTCTTGGCAACTTGTAAGGAGGGCACACTATCCTAGGGCACATCTCTACCATTTGGACTTATGTTTCAGCTTGGTTCAAGCTGCTATTGTATCAGGTTCATCTGTTTATTGTACTTGTTGTATTCCACCTTCTATTCTCCACATTTATACACTCAAATTCCAAACCGGTTTTCCCCGGGGGGCTTTTATCCAAGGTCATGTTGACCAAAAATACCTGTGTTCATTTTCATGTATGTTAGTGTGTAGAACAACATTATTTCAGCTCTAAAAGATCTCTAGGTGTGTTACATAGTTTATGGTATGCATGTGCTAACATCTTGTGACAAAAACTACATGTTAGAGCACCTAAATGGCCTATGTAACCGTAACAAAACAGCAAAGAAGTTACTGAATAGTTTGTTGTTATAAAAAAACAGCAAACCCTTGTTTGACAGTTGAAACTTAGAGCCAACTTGAGGTCAAAGACAGACCTAGTTGGCAGCTTGTTAGAACCTAGAAAATCTTCAGTTGGCATCCAAGAATTTTTTAAGAAATGTAGAGAGGTTTTCCTTCATGCCATCCAATGCGTTGAGCATGGTAGTAAGTGTAGCAAGTTGGTCATTAACTGTAGCAAAGTTTTTGTCGGTATCAGCTTGAGCTTTCATGAATTTGGTGTCCAAGGCGTCACATAGTTGTTCCATGTTCACAACACGGAAATCCACACAAAATTACTAACTAGAAAGTGGTAGGAATGTGATTAATGCAACTTTTTGGAGCTGTTGAGATAGGAAGTTAATAATGGGGTGAGTGGATCCACATAAAAAAAGGCTTATGGAAGAGGGGTGCCACTACGATCAGCAAAACGTCGTGATCTATTAGGTCCCAAATTAGGGTCTTGGTGGGTTCACTTTATAATTTCTTTCTTTCTTTTCACTTCTTCAGAGTTATACTCGAAACTAAGAAATATTGCACTAACAGAATGCTCAAATTCTTAATACTGAAGATTATGTAGGAATTTCCCAAACTAGAAGTAGGAAGCAGGGTTTCCAGTGATCCAAATTTCAATAGAACCCCTTGTTTTGGAATTTTTCTAGACTAACAACAAGGATTAGGGTTGCAAGGGTCCTAAGGACAAAGGAGTGCCCTGTGTTATAGCTCTTTGATATACTTGTGGGGTCCAACACTAGTACTTGACCCAATATCTCAGGGCTTTAACTAAGGAGGTTTGATCGTACCTTTAGTCGTACCACTCAATTACTCAGATACGCGAGAGTAGTCTTCCTGAGTGTTGTTCCCGATGCCACTATAGCAATCAAGTGGTCAAGCGGCTGATCTAAGGCTGGTTTTAGGACACCTATAGGACTTTTAATATACCCAAGGGTACATGGAAGTGAATTCCATATAAAGGTGTTGTCTAATGTGGTACTACTCGAAGGGGTACCAACAAGGGTTACAAGGGTTTCCAACCAGGTGAAACCTCTTGTATTTCATGTGTGTGTATGCTTCCCCGACCGAAAGTTTACCTGATTAACGACAAATCTTTATGTTATTTATAGACGTCGAAACACGTCTCTAGCCTGGAAAAAAAATTGCTCTAAAAATGGTGCTAGGAAAATGCTCTAATACCACTTGTGATACACCAAATAGAATATTTAGAGCATAAATCACAAATATTGCTTAGATATATCGCAAAAAGAACAATGAACAATGGACAATATGAGAAAAATATGATACCTTTATTGATATGGAAACAATGTTCACTTGCATCTTCGAGGGGGCAACCTCCAACAGAGTAGAGCTCATATTACAAATGATTTCCAAGACACCTTTTACAAATGCTTCTATATCTTTATATAGTACTTTCTATCCCCTAAGAACATTCTAAAGAAGGAACTTTCTAGTAGGCAGAACCTTCTAGTAAACCTTCTTACAATAATTGTATTATTACTACATAAGCCTTGTTTACTAATGATGGCCTCCATACATAGCAATACATAATAATCTATCTACTTAGGGGGTTAGGGAGGTTAGGACCCTAATAGTAGGGCATATCTCTGAATCTAACTCTTGTGATTTCATCAACCACTTTCTCAGCGTTCCATTAAGCTCAGACTGACTCAGTAAGGCCTTAAGGGGGTAGAAAGTGACTCGAGCTTGGACATGCTGCCCCTAGATAAATTGGGAAAAAATTGCAACAAAAAAAACATTGCCATCGGTTTCTGTTTCAAAAACTGCATAGTGTATTTCATATTCTGTCACATCCTATTGTAAAAGAAATAGGCCTCTCATTAATTTAATCATCTATCCCCATTAATATTGTTGAGAGTGCATTATCTGAAACAAAAGTATAAACCAAGAAATCCTTAGAAAAATCAAAGTTGACTAATGCATGGGAAACACTATGGATTTTTTAAGTTGGGTAAACAATTTCTTCATTCTAATGTCACATTTGAACCCAACATCTTTCTTCGGCATTGTTAGCATCATTTAAAATAATTTATCATGCAATCATCTTGGTTATGGACTTCATTGTTGAGAGGCAGATAGCAAAAAATCAAAGGTTCTTGATGATCTAGATGGCTGTATTAGAGAAGGTATTGATGAGGCCAAATGCACTTACCAGCTTTTGTTGCTGATGGCAAAGAATTGTTCCATCTGTTTCTCTCTTCTACATCATTTCGTGCAAATTTCATGTTGGGTACATACCCTGCATCCTTTATCTGCCCGTACAATATCCCCATCTTAGTACAAATTTTCTGCATTTGTGGGGTGTGATCTATCTCCTGCTAAGAAAGCATGCAACTGTTTATTGACTTCAATCCAACTGCACCCTGGTTGTTTTTTTACCTTCCTAGTTTTCATCAAAGTTTGCACCTTTTCAATGTCATCCCACCTACCAACCGTGGCATAAATATTTGATAGCTGCAGATAAGGTGCAGAATTTTCAGGGTCCAACTCAAAAAGCTGCTCAGCGACACGTTTTCCTAGCTCCACATCGGTATGGATTCTACAAGCTCCAAGCAAAGATCCCCACACAGCAATGTCAGGTTTTATTGGCATGTTGTTGATAAAGTCTTGCACCTCATCCAAGTGCCCTGCACGGCCAAGAAGGTCAACCATGCAGCAATAGTGCTCCATCCTAGGAGTGATGTGGTAATATTCAGTCATGCAATCAAAGTATCGTCGCCCTTCATTCACCAAGCCTACATGGCAGCACGCAGATAGAACACCAACAAATGTGACATAATCTGGTTTTGTACCAGAATTTTGCATCTGTTCAAAGAGTTGAATGGCCTGGTTACCACACCCATGCATTGCATATCCTACAATCATTGAAGTCCATAAGACAACGTCTCGATTCGGCATTTTGTCAAATACTTTGTATGCATCGTCTATGGTCCCACATTTTGCATACAAGTCTACAAGGGCACTTCCCACAAAAACGTCAGAGTGGTATCCACTTCTAATTATGGTTTCATGGACCTCCTTGCCTTGTTCTAGAGCTGCCATGTTGGCACATGATGGAAGAACAATTGCCAAAGTTTCCTTGTTTGGCTTTACGCCTGCAAATTGCATTTGTTGGTAAAGATTTAGGGCTTCTTCATCATTACCACTCTGTGCATATCCGGCAATTATCACATTCCATGATGGCACATCTTGTTCAGGCATTTTTTGAAAGAATTTCTTAGCCTCGTTGATATGTCCATTCAAAGCATATCCTGAAATGACGGCATTCCATGAGATCGTGTCTTGTTGAGGCATTTTCAAAAAGAATTTGAGGGCTTCATCAACATATCCACACCGTGCATATCCTGCAATCATTGCATTCCATGATACCACATCGTGTTGAGGCATTTGGTTAAACACTTCATGTGCATTTTTTATGCTCCCACGTTTTGCGTACATATTGATGAGAGCACTCCCCACAAAAAGATCCCATTGAAACCCACTTTTTATAATGTCCGTGTGGACCTCCTTACCCTGTTCCAGAGCTTCCGAGTTGGCACATGCTGAGAGAACAGTGGCAAAGGTTTCAGAATTGGGCTTTGCACCTGTAAGTTGCATTTGTCCGTAAAGCTTCAATGCTTCCTCACAATGTCCATTCTGTGCATATCCCCCGATCATTGCATTCCATGAGGATGCATCTCGTTCCAGCATTGTTTGAAAGAGATGATGGGCTTTTTCAACATTACCATTCTTTGCATAAGCAGATACCATTGCATTCCATAAAATCACATCTCGTCCCAGAATATTTCCAAACACTTGACATGCATCAACTATACTCCCACATTTAGCATACATGTCTACAAGGGCACTCCCCACAAAAGCATCAGTCTGAAACCCATGCCTGCATACATCTTCATGGATCTTCTCGCCCTGTTCCAGATCTGACAAGTCGGCACATGCTGAAAGAAGAGAGGCAAAAGTTTCAGAGTTCGGCCTCACCTTTGTGGATTGCATTTGTTTGTAGAGATTGATGGCTTCCTCACCAAGCCCATTCTGTGCATATCCTGCAATAATTGCATTCCATGAAACCGCATCTCTTTCAGGCATTTCCCAAAAGAGCTTCAGGGCCTCATCCATATAACCATTCCGAGCATATCCCGTGATCATTATAGTCCATGACACCACATCTCGTCTGGGCATTTCTCGAAAAAGCTCCTCGGCATCATTGAAGTTCTCATTCTGTGCATATCCTGCAATCATTGCATTCCATGAGACCACATTTCGTTCGCACATTTTATCAAACACTTTGCGTGCTTCGTCTAGTCCTCCACATTTTGCATACATGACTAGAAGTGCATTCTCCACAACCACATCGAACTGATACCACCCAATCCTAATTATCTCTTCGTGGATCTGCCTTCCATGCTGGATCGCTGCACAGACCGGAAGAACACTGGAAAAGGTGAAGTTATTGGGTTCAATCCCCACTTGTTGCATTTGACGAAAGAGTATCAAGGCCTCGTTGGGAAGCCTGTGAGTTACATAAGCTGTGATCATCATCGTCCATGACACCACACTGCGCTTGGCCATGTGATCGAAAATCCTGCGAGCGTCCATTAAACATCCACACTTCGCATACATGTTGAGGAGCGTGTTTTCTATAAAGCCGTCTGCCTGAAATCCCGTCTGAGCCATGTGGGCATGGACGAGTTTGCCCTCTGCAAGGGCTTTCTCCTTCACACATCCGTGCAGCAAAGAAGTATAAACAGAGGAGTCTACAAACGCAGACTGGTTTATAGTATTGAGAATTTGCAGCGCTTCTTTCAATCGGCCATTGTTGCACGCTGCTCTTACTTCCTCACTCATTGATGATGTGAGTTGCCTTGCCATTGGTTTTACGAGGGGTGAAAGGAGTCAATGGCCTGCTGCTCTCAAATTCAAGGATGGGATAAACAGAGAAAATTATAATGCCCTTATTCACAATTCTTAGACGGTTTCAAAGGCTCGGCGCTTTTGATAGACTGCGATTTTCTTTAAACTGCAGGCATTATGGAATTGGCCGAGCATATTGATGACAAGTAAGCAGTTATGTGTGTTACACATGAATAAGCTCCTACGAAGATGAACGGGGTTGTACACACTGTTTATCCTAGAAATAGCTGGTTGTCCATGGTGTTCTACAATTGCAAGAACAGAGTTTTGACACCTAGTGTTGTGAATTTTTGCATCGAATCACGTGGCTTGACGATGATGATATTGGTTCAATCCCCTATGTCTGGAATTTTGATTGATCATCATGTGAATTGTGTGTTGATTCATTTTGGTGCTAAATCGAATCGATCTAACCGAAAATGCCATTCGATGCCCGGGCAGGCAAGTGCATTGGCGAAGGCGTTGAATGCCATCTCGACCTCCTATTTAAATTTGTTAATATCTTCTTCTCTGATTGTGATTTCTTGGCTTGCAGATCCCACCGTTGTTGGGTGTTCAGGGATAGACGTTGAACCAGGGTAGCAGGGGTAACAAAGCACTAGTCCAACGAAGGGCTCTCTGACCATCACCGCCATAGTTCAAATTGAACTCTGGAACGGGACTTCGCTCTCTAGACTTGCTCTGCTTGGAGTCAACCACATCATCAAACAAGGGATTATCAACAGAGCTTTGCCCTCGATCGAATACCAGCTCCACAAATAGAGGCAGTTGGCTGAGATTATGTCGGAGTCGGGGTTTACTTCCCTAGGCCATCAACCTAATCTTCTTCTCATCGTATTCGACTTGATGATAATATCCATAATGCTCGCCAAAGTGCTTCTTGAAAGAAAGGAGTATCAATAGAGCTTTGCCCTCGATCGAATACCAGCACCACAAATAGAGGGAGTTGGCTGAGATTCTGTAGGAGTCGGGGTTCCCTTCACTAGGCCATCAACCTGCTCTTCGAATTTGACCTCAACGGTTTTCCCCTGGAATTTGACCTCATCCAGGGCTGGAATAGGACGGGTTCCCCCTCCAATGGATCGGAATTCCACGTACGTCAACAATGACATGGATAGGGTACCTGTCATAATTTCTACTAGATACTTACAGGTTAGTAAGATACTTACAGGTTATTACTAAGTTTCTACCTATAGAGTTTAATGCATGGTTTGGGAGGGGCTATGATACTTAGGCATTATTGTTAATGACACTTAGGCAGGGGTTTGTTGAATACCTAAATGAAATTAGGTGTTGTTCGAGTCCATCGTAAGTGTCTTGGGAATTCCCAATGTTCATAGGCCATAATCCATTTATGATATAATTTTGCTTTGAGAGTCTTTTTAGTGTTAGGTTTGTTGTGAATGTGTTGCTCCAACGTCCACTCCATTAACTTTCAACTTCCAAGGGTTTGAAGGTGTTTGATGAGATTGAAAGTGTTTGATGAGATGAGCAGAAGATCACCCTATTAAAGTAAGCTCATTGGAGATTTGAATTGATTTAATTAAAATCCTATGTTTGCAACATAGATATCAATATTCACAAATTACAATAAAAATGTTTGTCAAAGCAATTTTAAATATAGTCTCACACGATTCTCATGATATATCAATTTTCAAATCACAATCTCATGATATTGATCTTCAAATCGTGAATTATTAGCATTTCACATGGTTGTAGGGGATGAGATAAAAGTTCTTCGCGATGGATCTGCATGTTGCCCTGATTCTCCTGGATACTGCGAAACCGAACTGTGTGGGCATCCAAAGGCTTCCACGTAGCGCCGGAGGGGACAGATAAGGAAAGAAAGTTGGTGGAAATAGACATGACACCAATTGTTCCCGATTTTTATATTAATTTGTGTAGTATAAAAAAATTAAAAAGAAAAATATGAAGTTCTCCAATGTTGCAGTATATGATTATTGTCATTCCATTTCCTAGTTCATTCCAAGTGTCATTAAATCGCATGTTTTGGTGAGTTATAACCTATTAATCTCAAACCCTAATTGATCTGTCATTATTTGTTGATAGCCCAGATTTATAATCCATAAGTAATCTACTTTCGAAGTGGTCGCATATGCATTTTCGTTGCTATGAGCTAACAAGGTATTGCACTAAGATTTATTTGATTTTTTTTGTATGTTGTTGCATTATATTAGCCCTTCATGGCTCTGTCATTTGCATGTTTTCCCTATAACCTTTTTGGTTTGTGTTACATTTAGGATGATAACTTATGTTTTTGAAAACGTGTTTGTCCTATTATCCTTCTTCTAGATGTTTTCCGCATGTTTATTGTAGAAATTCAGCATCAATAGATTTTTGGGTCATAAGTGTTGATTGATTTCAGTTTTTTTGTGTTTAGAAGAGGTAAAATATGGAATGTTTAGGTGTTCCATTTAGGGGTTTTTTTCCCTATGATATGTTCTCTACCAACAAATTGGGCATCTCTTTCTCTTTGTACCTATCAAATATCATATGTGGTATGAGTATTATGTTTGTTGTAATTTTTGTTGTCTTTTTTTTATTCCATCTTCCTAGTGCTATTTTATCGTGATACAGAGGAATTTGATTTCCTGAAAAATAAAAAATACAGCGATGAAAAGACCAACTAAATATTCAACTTCTATGTACCTTGTTCTAGAAGACAAATTAGATACTCTGAAGTGACAATGCACGTGCTATTCAATTTGTGGTAGTGAAATTTGCACATAACAAAACAAAAGAATTTGACACTCATGAATTTGCATATAACAAACAAAAGAATTTGACACTCATGAATTTGCATAAAACGTAAAATGATAGACATGAAAAACAAAAGGTCGTCATCAAATTGTTACTTGACAGGCAAGGTAAATTTGAAATTATAGGCCTATTCTCATAATATTTGAATTAATGATATTGTCCAAGATGCTACCCAAAGGTCTTCTTATGTTGTTGTTGTTAGCGCAAAGGTTATGCATATGCCATCAAACATTGACCTAAATGTCAAAAACTCTACTCTAACCAAATCCTCTATTTCAACAAATGTTAAGCAAGTACAACAAACACCAGTCCCAATGGTGGAAAGGTCCCAATGTAAATTGGTCTAATAGATGTTTTCACTCAAATGTTTGGATGGGTTTTGATTCTTGATGAAAGACGCATTCATTCAAGGCTAATCCTTGTGTTTTTGTGTGTGGAGGTTAATCTTAAAAAGAAATTCCCATGAGGTCCCCATCTTTTTACTGCTAAAGGAGTTCATTTTTAAAAAGTTGAACATTGAATATATGCCATGCATGTGTTACATGCCAATGTCAAGATCACTTTATAAGACATTTCCCTCTTCATAAGCCTAACTCAGTGACTCAACAATCTAATCCCTTAGATACAATGTCTCAAGATTTGGTGAAGGACTCTTCAAATTATTCTCAAGGAGACCTGGATTTTTGCGACTCGACGCATGGCTACTCAAGGGTAAGGACAAGAACATCATACCTATCAAAGTTGGGTTGGTTCACATTATTCTCGACCTAATCCTACGCATAGTAGGGATATACATAAAGGAGGGAAAATGGAATATAACAAAGAGAAGTATCACTGAGCCAGTGCTTTTAGAAATGAAAAAAGTCAACATGGAGGGGACTTTAATTCACATCATAAAACTTACAAACATGTGATCAAACAACCTTCTAGGCACTAATGATTGAAGCTCCTCTTGAATGAAGTTGTCTATTTTATCTTAGAATGTGAGAGGGATGACTATCATCTTAGGATAATTAGACACTTGGGAGTTAGTAAAGTTCAACTTTGTCTAATATGTCTTTAGGTAAAAGTGTGTTTCTTTAGTATGCATTTGTAGTTATGTAATCCGACGGTCATGATATGTTCTAGACATAGAGTGATCCAACGGCTCATGCTCTCCTCGATTTTAACGACTATATTGATCTATGGCTTGGTGCCCAATTGCTCCATGATCTCTATTTAAAGAGCATGGAGGTTCATTTGTTGATGATCGATTGTGAGAAACTCTCTTGTAAAATGTTTTTCTTTTGCATTAATATATTGCCTTAAATGGTCATGTTGGTTGGGGTCGTTGATTGTTTCCCTCTTTGAGGGTTTTAACTGTTGATTTTTCTATGAGCAAGGTTAAGCATGAAGTTCATTCAATTTTAGCATTTGTCTTAACCATAACCAATAATGTTGCAGCAACTAAGATCACAAGAAGAATCACCATGCACAAGAACACAAGAAGTATCATGGGAAACCCTTCTCAACAAGGGAAGAAAACCCAGCCAAATCCTTTGCTATATTCTTCAAGAGAAAGACCTTCACCACCAATAATACCTAGCACATAAGAGGGTGCTCAAACCCTAGAAGAGTAGTGCCCAAGAGAGTTGCACACTTTTACCAAGAAGATGTACTTGCTGAAATTTCCAAACTCACATGAAAGATATGATTCCTCAATGGGGAATTTACCTTTACTTATACTAAACTAAACCTGTCAACAGAAGTGTCTATTGGCACAATAGGGTCGACCTCACTAGCTCACAATATAATTAATATTAACCAGATTAATTATCTTTTACATTTATTATTAATCACATTAAGGTGGGGCCGAGTTGTACCATTTACATTACAATTAGGGTTACAGGCAGGTCTGACTCTTGAACAATATAGCAAGGGATCTTATACACCCACTAGTGCTCATCCACTAGGGGCACATCCATAGGGATGTCCATATCTTTGGCTCACTGCATTATGTTACGAGGAAAATCTCTCTATGGCTAGGGTGAACCACAACAGACGGAAATGATTGCAGAAATCAACTCTATCCCAGAAACATGTTATATAAACCAATGTGCAAGCAAGATAAGAAAGAGGCCTACCTCGTCCAGATGTTCGATGATGTCCATCGTTGAGCACTTTGACCCAAAGCTATATACCTGCAACAAGTTCTCAACAAACAAGCAAAAACAAGCATATGGTGGCAATATAGAAGATTAGCACATTAGATAGCATAATCCATCAATATACATAACAAATATGCCCATGGATAATAACTCATATATTTGCAAGATATTAATTGGACGGGAAAGGAATATTTCTATTAATAAATGATCAACATAAATGAAAATATTACAGACTTCCGTGTCGGCACGGTTCGGAACTGAGAAACCAAGTTCCTTCTAGTTGGGCCTCCACCACTTCAATCCTCCACCAAAGGCAAACTCATAGAAAGGAGACAATGAGATTCTCCATCAATAAGGGAAGAGATTGGGGGTTGAACACTATGTTCAGAATTAAAGGACAAAGGGATGCAGACTCAATATGAAGTAAATAATTTCTCTAGAGTAACTTTGCTCTCAAAGTTGAATTCTTTCTCTCATTTTCCATAGCTCATAATTGACCCACTTGTAGCCTTCAAAATGGAACTGAACGACCGAGTCAGAATGTTTCCAGTATATGGAAGGCCAAGGATCAGAGATCTCCTATTGTGACATGGAAACCCGACATTTAATTTTCATTTTCTGGCATAAATCCCGATGTTCGCGGGTTGTAGTGGAGCAGCCTGCATATACGCTTGTTGTATAGTGTGCAAGATGCGAACAAGTGGAAAAATTTGTATTTTTGTCTCTGGATTTTATCAACAGGGAAGGTAAGTCTGCATAGGGAAATGGAGTAAGGCCCTCTCTGCAAGATTGCATAGGGTGAGGCAAATATTTCTCTAACAGATACCCCCTAATGTGTGAGGTCAGAGGAGTATCTGCGATGGCCGAAATACATTATAAATAACCCAGAAGTGGAGTGGTAGGGAACCAACTGGACAAACTCAGTTGCTCATTACATTCTGTACTGACTTTGCATACATGGCTACCAATAAAATTACACTGCATATCCATGTGGAAATATACCAAACAAGTGTCTGTGGCCATGAATAGGCAAATACAAATGCAGTTACATGCCAATAGTTGTCATAGTCACGAACAAGGCCCAGTAGAACTAGCCTCAAAACCAATCTGGAGATATCTGTATACCATGAAGTACAATCTGATCTCCCATGATCACTGAAGTCATATAGGTACTGGTCCAATGAAAAGGAAGCAACAACTCAGGAAAGCTGCAGTCACGTAGTGATGTCTTCAAGTCTTCTACGCAATCCGCCAAAGGTGCAAGTCTAGATCATGTGAATAAAGGAGTTGAGGTCGAACATAATGAGACATCATTTGATTATCGGTCATTGATGTATACCATTAACAAACGCGAGACAACCTACCGATAATAAAAGTAGGTATCAAGTCAGCGTGATCCAAAATATTTTCGGCACGAAATGAGAGCGGAGATATAATAAAGAAATGCACAGAGATGTCACGTATATCCAATAACATAACATAAATATATCAGAGATGCAACCATAAACACAAAGATACAGTAATACACGATTTCTATTAAAGAAAGAAATGTACAGAGACTGTAAAAATACAGAGTGAAAGACTCGCTAGAATGGTGGCAGCTTATCTCTGAGAAGAGATGTGACGGCTACTCACATTCGCAAGAAGATGGTTACAATGAGGCTCTGAAGGAATTTTTACAATAAACAGGAATGCCCAAAACCCTAGACATCCAAAAACCTAACCCTAGGAGATGAAGCGTCAAAAGTCATGTGGGCCCCGTTTTGGGTAAGTTACTACATCAACTTCTCGGGGTCGTAACTTTTGCATACGATCTCCATTTTAGGCGTATGATAGCTCATTGGAAAGGTATTGTCAAGGAGATTCATTTTGGGGGATCAATAATGCCTTCAACTATCATTGAGAACCTCTATCTCAAAAAACCTTCATTTAGGCCCACAAAATGGCCCCGAAAGTTAAAACCTGCTAAAAATAGTAAATTGCCAAAATTGCCAGAAAACTGTTTTAAGCCAGTCGGAAAAGGTGGGTGGCCACCGATATACACCTGGATCAATCCTCCCTCCTTAGGAAGAAATGGTCTCCATTGCACTGAGTTCCCGGGGAGAGGGAAAAGTGTTTGTTGGATCTGCATCTTGGTGAGTTGCTTGCCTTGCTAGAGACGTCGCGATACTCAGTGTGTGGAAGTTTGTCACGAACCTGTTGAGGCTGAGGTTGTTCAACAAGTTGGGCTACATGAGAGGATGATGTGCAGAAGGAATCTTTGTGCTTTGCTGCAACCTTGTCGACTTGCTTCTGTTTGATAGAAGGTGCTTGGGGCGAGGCTGTAGTGGTTGCAGTGTCCTTCTGTTCTCCTTTTG
>JZKD02S2004466.1:139143-151925 GCA_000966675.3 Picea glauca
TCCTGTGTCTTGGACTGGTTTTCGGGAGACTGTTTGTTAGGGCCGTCTTTGTCATACTTTGGTTGTTGCAGATTTGCAGACCTGAATTCCTGTTTGTTCTGGTGCTTAAATTTCTGCTCAATTTTAACAACATATCGATAAGCAACACCGAGTGATGAGATGTCCAGAAAATCCATTTCAATTTGGATGTATCTGTGTAGAGCCCCACGGTATTTCAGAACCAAATGTTGCTCGAAGTCTTTGATACCCAGCTTGGTGCGCAAGGTATTGAAGGTATTGGTGAACTCCGGAACTACTTGGCCCCTCTCTTGCCACTTTGTGGTCTATCTCATGTGCTGGTCCTCATAGTTGCCAACTGGGTAATACTGTTCCTTTACTGCATCCACAAAAAAATCCCAAGTGGGATCGACCCCATATATTCCAGACTCCTCTGTGGAACTTTGCTCCCAGTAAGTTTCCCACCAATGTTTGACATGAGGGAGAGTTTTAAGGAGTGCGGAGGTGATCTTTTCTTTGTCGGAAAAATTGTGAACAGAGAAATAACCTTCTAGCAGAGTTAACCATTTTTCTAGGGCTTCTGCATCTATGTGTCCTTCAAATATAGGAATATCAAAATTAACTTGTACCTTGAAAGGCGAGTTGCCTCCAAAGTGGCCGCTTGATGAAGATGCAACTGCTATTATCGGTAGGCGTTGAAGGATGTGTGCTAAATTCTCCATCATTTCGTCCCTTTGTCGCGTGAGAGCTTGCTCAAGCTATAGATTGATAGGATCGTCTGCTCCTTTTTTTTTCTTTTCTTCTGCCATTGAGGGTTTCTTCAGTATGCGAGAGCGACTATCTTCAAGAGAGACAAGCTCGAGACCAAACTTGCTATACTCAAACCTCGTCGGGGACATGCACTGAAAAAATGATCAAGAGCAGCCTGCTCTGATACCACTGATCCGGATTGTTTTCGGCACGAAATGAGAGCAGAGATATAATAAAGAAATGCACAAAGATGTCGCATATAGCTAATAACATAACATAAATATATTATATATGAAACCATAAACATAGAGATACAGTAATATACGATTTATATTAATGAAATAAATGTACAGATACTGTAAAAATACAGAGTGAAAGACTCGCTAGAATGGTGGCACCTTATCTCTGAGAAGAGATGTGACGGCTACTCGCATTCACAAGAAAATGGTTACAATGAAACCCTGAAGGCCTTTTTAAAATAAATAGCAATGCCAAAAACCCTATACATCCAAAAACCTGACCCTAGGAGATGAAGCGTCAAAATTCATGTGGGCCCCGTTTGGGTAAGTTAGTACATCAACTTCCCGGGGTCGTAACTTTTGCATACGATCTCCGTTTTAGGCGTATGATAACTTGTTGGAAAGGTATTGTCGAGGAGATTAATTTTGGGGGCTCAATAATGCCTTCAGATATCATTGAGAACCTATATCTAGAAAAACCTTCATTTAGTCCCTCAAAATGGCCCCAAAAGTTAAAACCTGCTAAAAATAGTAAATTGTCAAAATTGCCAGAAAACTGTTTTGAGCTAGTCAGAAAAGATGGGTGGCCACCGATATCCACCTGGATCAATCCTCCCTCCTTAGGAAGCAATGGTCTCCATTGCGTTGAGTTCCCAAGGAGAGGGAAAAACGTTTGCTGTATCTCCATCTTGGTGAGTTGCTTGCCTTGCTGGAGACGTCGCGCTACTCAGTTTGTGGAAGTTTGTCACGAACCTGTTGAAGCTGAGACTGTTCAATAAGTAGGGCTACATGAGAGGACGATGTGCAGAAGGAATCTTTGTGCTTTGTTGCAACCTTGTTGACTTGCTTCTATTTGATAGAAGGTGCTTGGGGCGAGGCTATAGTGGTTGTAGTGTCCTTCTGTTCTCCTTTTGAACAGATTGTTAAGAAGCTAAATTTTGTCGTATGAGATACTACTTTGCGACACTTTTTAGGTGGAAAAATAGTTGGAACTAACTCTGGTATTCTATAGAGATGACCCCCCAAAGTAACAATGACACTATGGGTGTTGTTCCAGAGTCTGTACTTAAGGCTTAGAAAGTACAGTGTCTAGGCATCCGAAAGTGAGTAAAGGATAAAAAAGGGAGAAGAGTCAACCTTCGGGAAAGGAAGCTAAGGTTGATTTCCAGGTTGTCGTTGTCTCGCTTCCAAATGTTCCTTGATGTTTATATCCCGTTCAATCACGACCCACAAATGTTCAAGTTCTACCCGGGTGTTGGTTGTTTTGAGTATATTATCGAAAAGGTTTAAAGCGATATGGGTTTGGTCCGATAAACCAGGTTCAATATTAGGTTGTCTTACAACGGGGACAGTCATAGAGGAATCGTAAAATTAAAGGTGAGTTTGAGGTTTTTGATGCTGTATCAATTTGATCTTACAAAAGAGAACTTTGAATCCAATATTAAAGATAAAATGTAAACGAAAGGCCTTTTCCCGTAACTGAGTTATATTTTAAATTAATGGTGTGTGAAGTGTGGGAAAAACATTAAACTGTCTATAACGCGAGGCTCCTATTAAGGGAGAATCTTACTCTGTAAACAAAAGAAGAAAATAAGATAATAAGGAATATGATGAAGCATAAAATATGACAATATAAAAGGTTCACAGGTCTTGTACCTGCTAATAGCCAATACAGAGGAAAAACTGTAAATGATATAGACGACTAAAAATTGATCACCACAGTAGAAGTTTTACTAAATTGCAATGAAACATTCATCAGACATATATAAGCGAAATGAAATTGAATATGAAATCACAGAGGAAACAAACTCATAACACAGTCTTGACGGAATCAAGAGTCTTCGGATTGCTTTGTATTAATTCTCAAAAGGAGATAGTCTCTGTTACAATCGACCAAAAAGGTCCAACCCTGTTTCTTTCTTCTAATTTCATATTTATACAAATTTCTACATGCTGGAAGTTCAATCATTCCAGGAGTATTTTTGGTTACAAAAAAGAGGAGATTAGACATTTCAAATCTTTGTCTCTGTCTTTCTTTCGGGCAACTGGAACGCCTTCCTTTCTTTGCTCTTCGAGTTATGAAAATATAAAAAGCAGACACTTGTCATCATTTGATACCCGAAACCTACCCCTTCGTATGCTCGATGCAAGTGACGCACTTCTCCACCAGCTGGGCTATCAACCTGGAAGTTTCTATTTGATTATTTGCCTCAAAAGTGTAATAATCCTTCACTAATTGTGGCAACTTCCCTTCTACCTGTCGATCTTTGGCGCTGATAGAACATAAATGTACACTTGGTTTTATTAGCCATTTATCTACTTGGATTATATCTGTCTGGGTTATCTGTGATATTTCAGCCAATTCTCTTTCCTCATTCTCCTTGATATTGAGCAGATGCTTGGCTATATTAATCTGGCCCAGTGCCTCAGTGTTGTTTTCACTATCGAGATTCAACAACCCCCTATCTATGAAGCTAAAAGTTTCTTCACATGAGTTTCTTACCTCTTTAGCTCGTTGTTTGCCTTCTGATATGTTATGCTCCCATGCCTTTGGCAAGATGTTACCTCGGGTCTTCTCTGGGATGGAGAGCCTGGAACTACTACCCATTTCATTTTTTGTCGTGGCTATAACAGCCTCTTGGAAAATGACCCGAGTCACCCCAACTTCTTTTTCTCTGAAGGAGATGTTTTCCAATGCTTGATCAATGAGTTGGCAGTGATTTTGAATAGTTTCCACTTTAGCAAGTAAACCTTGCTTAGCGGTTGATATTCTTTTTCGGATTTCTATGGCTTGGGATTGGAATATCCCGATATCTATCATATGGCTTTCGACGAAGTTTAATTTGGCCTGCAGCTGCTCTATCAATTCTTCTTGTTGGCTTATCTGTGATTGGATGGTCTGGGCCACCTGTTGTGTTTGTTCGAGATCGGTTTTGAGCCGCTCAATTTCCTTTTGATCAACTGCTCTAGCTTGCTCTATACCTGAATTCGCCCGATCTCTGGCAGTTGTCTCTGTTGTAGCCAGTTTAGCATCCAAAGTTTTGATTAAGCGGTTTTTCCGCTTCATCTGATCTCTTAGGGACTCGACATAATATTGGTTGGCCGTAGCAAAAGCCCCCAATGTCCCTACTATCTGAGCTGCAAATTCTTGCTTCTTCATATCTTTTCCATCAGCTAAGATTTTAAATTTCTTGGCTACCTTGCCTGCTTCTTGATAAATCTCTTGATTCACAACAACCTTTCTCTTCTTATCGAAGAAAAATTCATTCAGAGGCAATTCTTCCACAGTTATGGGCAAGTTCTTCGCCAAAAATCTAACCAGCGTCTGGGACCCCCTTCGTGGATTGTAGGGGAGTAACATAAACAATAGGACTACCGATCTGTTTGGATGATTTCCCCAGAGTAACAACCGAGGTTGATTTTCTTGTAGGGTTGAGGGTCTCGGCTTCCTGTTTCGGGCCCCCAGTTTGCTTCTTCTTTTCCTGGTGTTCTTCTTAGTCAGGTGCCAAATCTTTGGAGCCCTTGGCTTCCGCTTGTTGTACATATGCGGTCATCAGGTTCTTACCCTATAGGACTGGGGGAAGGCAGCTCCATCGGTGTTCCTGGAATTTGAAAAAATCGGCCATCTCTTCGAGTGACAGAGCTTGTATCTGACTCAAGACCTCTGCATAGGATCTTGTGCCTCGAAAAATATCATCATGAGGTGAATTCTCGTGTTCATATCTTTTAAGGCCATAATTAGCCATGTGATTACTCACGACCCTGTGTGGGTCGTGTTTCTTGAACTCAATGTAGATGAGTTTAATATCTTCCAAGGCTGCTGCCTCGGCCTTTGTGTGTCCAAAATATAATAAAGAATACATATTCAAATGAATGGGGAAGGGTGGCCATACCTTTTTTGAAAATCCTTTAAGATTTTTTCTTATACCACCAATCACGGTTTGCCTAGCGATTTCGTGACAGACAAGCCTATCTGGTATAAAAAATGGTAGAGCATATGGAGGAACAGAAGCGCCGAAAATCCTGATATAGGAAAATTCTGGCTCTACATACCAGTCGGCCACGCTGCTCAAGTTGGCCGTGATGCTATCTGAAATCCTGGGCGGTGGATTACTGAAGATGATGACATGCATCGACACCATTACCCAATTGAAAATCTCGTATATGAAGTCTGCGGCCTTATCCTCCCAAAGTTTTGAATGGTAGACATGGATAGGCTTAGCATCAGATGGAGTCCAGCTCCAGCTCATTAGGGGAAAAGGTGTCATGAAACAAACAACGTCTATGATATATGCGGACATAAAAAGTGAAGTGGCCTTCCCATTTGCCTTCTGCATCCGATATTCTGTAATACGACTGGTTAAACTGTCTGACAACAGTTTGGCCCAGTCAAAGGAACAACCTTCAGCGACTATATGAATCAGAGGCACCCATGGGAGAAAGAAATGTGTGGTGTCCTCCCTCCCATACAATCTACGGGTCATCATTGCTATGTATTTGAATTGCGGTTCCAAAGAAGAGATTGAATAAACTCCATTACCGTCCGCCCTGAACTTTGTGGGGTGCGAGACCCAATCCTTGATCAGATCAGACAAGTTTCTTCCGTATTGCTTGCATTCCTTCCACTTAAAACTTTCCAGAAACTCAGCATTGTGTGAGAAGTTTGATGTGGGTGACAATTGGTACATCACCTACAAATGTTTTGGTCTGAAAGTATCGATAGTCACCTTCTTCTCGCTGATAATGGTTCTGGTCGGGATATCCACATGATCCAATGCCCATCGGATCATATCATAATATGGAAGGAGTCGTGGCCTGGTCGCTACCTTATGCATCTGTGATTGAATGACGATCTTGTATTTGATGGTCAAGTCGTCTCTCTCATTATCACTGGAATCGTCTGAATAGTTCACCAATTCGGACTGCAGAATCTCAGAGACATATGACCAGGTTCTGACAGAATCAATACTTCTGGGTGAAGTATCAGAAACAGTATCCACGCCTTGCCCTGAACTCTCAACAATCGCCTTGGAAGATTTTCGTGGGGCCATGATAGAGGACTTTGACTTAGCTCTCCTGCAGTGAAAATGTGTATACATACAGAAATTAGCTCAGCGAGAGAAGATTCTTTGGGCAAGATAGAAATGGAATTTGAAATAATGAGAGAAAGAAATCTATATCCTGACCATTTAAAACCCTAGCGTCCTTACGAACAGAACGATCAAATCATTTTTTGGGAAATATCTTGCCATAAAAACAACATCCTTACCTATTGTTATCACTCCAAGAAACCCTTTGTGGTTGCAAACCAAAGGTGCTTGGTAACTTAAGAAATTAATATTTTTGTATTTTTAAAAGGTGGATCAATGGGACAACTCAATACAACTTATGGCATTCAAACGTGAAAATGATAAACAAATAGACAGTGCTCTCAAGGATTGATTAATCAGCAAGTTGCTTTAAAGTGGGTGAAGAAAAAATTGTTACTAAACCAGTGCAAAGCAGGGTCTAAGAAACAATTAAAGAATTATTATCAGGCTATGAGCTAAACAATGGGATGACAGCCATTCAAAGCTTGACAACATAGATAATAATGCAGAAGAAAGGTGGAAAGCTGACAATCAAAACTGAAAGGAACCTGTGATCTGTATTAGCATAGAAAGTCTGAGTACAACAAGAGTATTTCTCTATCCAGAATCGAACCCCTTATCAAACTGAGTTCCTAGGCTTTATAGCCTTTACAAACAGTTTTCAGTTCCTCAAAACATGGATCAAATCAACTAAAAATAGTAAGTAAAAATATGTTGCAAAAGAAGTGGGATACTTCCTCAAAAGGAGGTCAATCCCTGATTTTCCTTTGTTGACCGTTGGTGCAGTGTAGAGCAGCCTTCCAAGGCTAAAATATCCTTCTCCCATGGAGACCAAGTTGAGCTGGATGATGTGGCAAGGTGTCCTGCTTTTCTGCCTTTGTTAAAGACATAAAAAACCTTTGAAAAACCTCATTTCTCCACCATTTGTCAAAACTAACTGTTGTGCTGGACTTGATAATTCACCACATGTCTATTCCAAGAGGTTTCATCTCATTATGCTTCAAAAATTCTTGATCTGGGCGAAATTTTGAAAAATTCTGGTTAAAACAGGCTTTCGGTGGTTGACTGGAACAGTTCCTGGGTAATTTAACCACCGAAAGTCAGAATTTTCAGAAAAAACTGCCTTTGGGAAAAATCAATTTTCTCAGCCATAAAATATCCGTTTTGCACATTCCAATAGTCGATCGACATCTAAAGATCGTAAGATTTCCAATGGTACAATCAGATTTGGATTTGGAGCTAGGGAAGCTAATCAAAATTTCCCTACAAGGTTAGGCATATTTCCTTCAAAAATGCTGGTGCGTTTTTGGTAGTTAACACCTATCACTTCAAATAAATGCCATAAATTTTGACGGGTGACACAAGTTGGCGCAAAAAAAATTAAAATTAACCCATAGAAGAAGCATGTTAATATTTGTATTAATGCACTGATTAATCTGGTTCAACTTTTTAAATTAAACTTTCTTTAAACGTTAATCACCCTTTTCGGCGTTCACCGTATCGGGAGATTTTACTTCTAACTTTTGAGCCCTTAAAACCCGAGATCGCGATGATGCGATCTAGTTAAGAAAAAACGTAATCCAGATTAAGTGTTTAATTAATCACATTTAATTAATATCACGACTCGGGGCTACGAAGGTGGATTTTCTTGGAAAAGCATATGTCGAGTCGTGAAATTTCGATAGAGTTTAACTATGGTAAAACTATTCACCCCTGACACTAACCCGAGTAACCTGTGTGAATGTCTCGCGATTTCGCCTATCGGAGTTATGACGGTAAGAATTTTGGGGAGGGCGAACACCGAGACGCGAAATCCCAACAACACATAACTAAGGTTTAAGGAACTTTACTCTCAGCACTAACCTGGGTAGGCTTTCAAGGTTGTTTCGTGACTTCGCGTATCAGGGTTTGGAAACATTGCGACTTGTAACTCCCAAAACGTGATATCCCGAGGTATAGAAAAGTGAAAAATCTCGCTCAATGGTTAAAAGGTAATGGCTTAAGAGTACAATGGCCATCGCCACTCTGTATATCAGGACTACTGAGATTTTTAGTGGGTAAAGTTCATGAAGTAAAAGACAACTTAAAGGCCAATCTTTGATTTTAAGAATTACATTTAAACTAGTTGAAAAAGGCGGCTCCAACATAGGCTCCAACTAGGGATCCCGTCTCCCTATGAGACGAGAAGAACAATAGACCACATGCCTGTATTGGGTAAATGGAGTCATTGGTTTTACTTCTGCGAAACTTGCTTAAGAAAAAGGGGATACAGAGGGAAGAAGAGATTTCGTCTTTTACTTTTGAAAAGATTTTCAACACTCAAATATGTTTCAAACTCAGCTGCAGTCCCTTTCATGACTTTCTCTTTTTCTTTACTAAATTCAGGTCTGCCTTAAGAAAATCAAAACAGTCCTAGGAAATCTAACAGATCTTGTGGCTTTTGGCTTGCATCAAACGAAATTTATTATATGTTTTTAATGGGGAGCCCTGTCTGTACTTAGGATGCAGATCCAGTTTCGAGAAAATTGATTACCAAAGTAGAGTGATATTCATGTATAACAACCTTACAGATATCTCAGATATTGCTTCACTATCAGGGAGCTTGTTCAGTACCCCGGTGAAGTTATCTGGCCCTTTTCACTGAATTTCCTTTCACCACTTCGAAATATATTTATGCATTTAGATGCTGAGACGAGGGCAATCATTTCTGAATTTCCTTTCATCATCTCTTTGGACTAGATGGGGGCAATCATTTCTGAATTTCCTTTCACCATCTTTCTTAAAATTTACTTTTTAGAACACAAAGTGGGGGCAATCAGTTTGTATGAGCGGTGATATCTGTGTAATATTTTGCAGTGGAGGTCTGTCAACTTACTTTGATTACTCAGTACCAACCTGTTGGCAACCAACCCAATTTTTTTTGATTACTCTCAAAAGCTGCCTACACCCCTTGTCGTATTACGACAAGTCATTGTCGCACTGTGCTAATGGACATTCGTCTCATTTTTGCGACCATTACAATTCAATTTCGACCCAGTTTTCACAACTGCAAGTGTGAAAACACTTCTTTCGTTGATTATATTGTCGTCGTCTTTGGTTGATACTTGATCACTGGTTTATCACATGATTGTTAAATGTTGTACTGAACTCATATTCTCAAGCATTATCTTACCTTGATTGCACATTTGGATATGTTTCACTGTTGAACCTTTGAATATGAAAGTTATTTCTTCTGATCTATGAAAATTCTAATGGATTTGGTCATATTGTTTTTATCCTTGCTTTGGACTTGCACTCGATTATCACATGAAGGAATTCTGATTGTATGGTTCTAAGACTTTGGAATATAAACATATGTAATATGCACCAAATGACAAGTTCATAAGGTATGGTTTTAAGGCGCATGAATTAATCATATTCGGCTTTGCAAATCAATACTTGACATACTATGTTTGCAAGCAGATTATACGATGATTGTTATATAATCCCGAGCTATGAGTTAGCGCTAAACCCTGTGATTAAGCGATTGATCAAATGGTGGAATTGGCACGTTAAATCGGTAGTTAATGCTGGTACTGTGTTGGTTTTAAACTTAACACCTGGCACTTTGATGTCATATGATGTGCTGGTTCTGACCTGGAAAATTGGCACGTAGAAGTGGTGATTCACCCACTCGCTGGTCGATGCATTTGTTTTTATGATTATAGTTTTGAACAGCTCGGAACAGGCTCATTAATGTAATACGTGGTGATGGTAATCCCACCACCTTCGCACGCCTGAGTTGTTTTCGGTCTCATCGAGCATTCAAACTATGGAAACCCTATCATAATTCACTCTGTGCATTGTGTATTCGGTGTGAACCCTACCATGACCAGAGGGTATGGCTCCTGTTGTGAGGGACGAACCTAATGGAAGCCAAGCGTTGTTAACATTCGATGGTGCATATGCAGACCTCGAGGAATTCGGGTGGCTTTCGTTTATACGGAAGTTCGATGGTTTCAATATTGCTGTTGCTCGGCAATTCGCACTGTCATTTGACGGTTGTCGAGCCAAAGTCGGAGACCTCCAGCTCGAAGTCACCGAACACTCTCTCAGCCTGGCAACCGGTCTGCCTGTCAAGGGAGAAAAATGGTCCAAAAGCTATAAGGTAAACGATGTCCCATGGACATCGCTGTTTTGGTCTCGCACTGTAAATTCATGCAACAGAGGTTTACCAGCGAAGATGTTGAAACCCTGCTGGTATGATCTCTTGATGATCCTCAAGCAGTTCATCACGTGTGAAGGCAGGTATGGATTTGTTTTCCTGTTTCATCTGCGTTTGCTTATGGTGTTTATGGGTTTTGAGCTCAGCATGCCGCACTATTTACACCGAAGTCTATTTAAAATGGCTAAGAAGTATAAGCGAAATCAGGCTGACACAAGCCTATTTCATGTTGGGTTGATTAAGATGCTGGTTGTTAGTGAATTGGGGTTACGTCGAGATTCCTGGCACAATTTTCTCAACCGGAATGGTTTTGAGGAATCAAACCCTCCTCCTGTCGATAAGCCTATGGTATCCGAGAGTAAGTCTACCCCTGTACCCTACAGTGTTCTGCTACCCGCACCTAAACCTGACTCACCTTCGAATTCACCTATGGCCGTGACTAAAGTTACTAAGCCCATAACCACAAAGGCCAGGGCAAAGACTGTTGTTAGAAATAAGAAGAACGCAAGGATGATCTCTCGCATGGAGAGAAACAAGTCCAAGCCTCCTGCCAAAACAGAGCCCATCACGATAAGTGAGGACTCTGATTCGAGCATTGAGCGTTTTCTCGCCGAGGAGGGCTTCTGTGGTGATGAACCTCCCTACGATTTCGTTGATAACTTGCCTCCTTGTCTTCGGGATAACCCATACTATCCTGGTATCAAGCCACCTTTTGAAACCCGTGGTGAATCATCAAACCCCCCTTCTGCTCAAAAGGTTGCTACACCCTGTGACCAGTGTGGACTGTGGCTAGAACGGTACTATTTGGACATTCCAAAGCTGCAATCCAAGATTCAGGATTTGGAGAACCAGGTGGTTAAGCTCACTGGTCAGAACGATAAGGGGCAGCCTAATGATAAAAATCAATGGACCACTGGATCAATCTTGTTTAAAAACGTTGAGTCCGCGACCGCAATTGTTAATTCCAAATTGACATAACTCCAGCAGTTGTCATGGTATAATTTCCCCTCTTTTATACAGCGTGCATATAAGCTCTGTTTATATGTTTGACTCACTCTGTCATGCATAAGTTTTATCAATTTCCGAATTGACTGTGATTAAATTTGGTTTGATTGACTGTAATCGGATTTGAATGTATTGTTATTTGATATGTTTTCTATTTTTGGAACACGAATGGTATCTCTGTTCGATTTGATTATATCTTGTGTGATGCGATAAGCCAATCGGTTGACTGTGTTGATTGTAATTTCTATGTTGAGACCGATTCGAATATTATCTGTTTAATGATCAAGTCATGAATGGATAACAATTGTTACAATGTTAGTTGTATTCTAATGATAACAAATGTTTGATTCGGTTACAGGAATGGGTTGATTGTATCAAATCTGTTTGATTTGCATCTATAATTAAACATCTCGTTTGATGACTCTGTCAAAACCCTGTGTGATGACTGTAGAGTGATCTAACGTGGAAATGTTAAATCGATATTTGTGGAGTTAGTTCGATTACATTGGAAACAATTCATGCATCGTGTGAATGATATCGATATGCTGTTTCGATTGTAATTAGGCAATTACAGTTATGAATTTACTTGCAAAATTATTTGAAACTTTACGAATGAGAACTGTGATTGGATTCAATGGATGCAGTGATGTGTGAAATCGCAAATACTTTCTATATTGGCATTAATCTTATGCATATTTGATAACGATTACCCCACACGATTTGGTTTGTTATGGATGACATTCGTGGAACATTCTGGTTGTGATTAGATTCGATTTTGTGAAGAATTGAAGAAACAGGGTATTCCTATTTTGTATCGATTTGCATCATGTGCTATTCGGTTTTTATTTGATTTAATCCATAGTAATATATTGGTTATTGTTTATTGATTAGGTTTGATTTGATTTGATTTATATCTGGTCATTTTACTATTCTAGACCAGCTACAAAATCAAACGATTCTGTAGCTAAGTCTATAGATTCAATTTTGTTAGTATTTTCTGAATGAGACAAATCTTCTAACTTGATTCTGGTGTCTATTGCAGGGCAATTCGAATTTGCAATGGATACTATGGGCAGTTAGGGGATGATTTACAGATTTTTACTTGCATTTTAGTTATTTAGTTTAGAGATTTTTGGGATTATTCCCAGATTGTGTAAAACTGTTTACTATTATTCACAAGGGTGTTTTACCTTGTGAACAACTTATTTAAACCTGTGGTTTTGTAATAAGAAACAATCCTCAGTTGGGGAGAACAAGGATATGTGATCTTAATTCAAACTGGAGCAGAATTGATGCGTTGTTATAGCCTTTGCTTTTCAATATATCGACACTTTGTTCCAAGTTTTGTATATCATATTGTGTCTGGTTTAGTATCACCTTGCTGTCTAAATCAAATTCAAGTGATATAATTTCTTATTATTATGCATACCTTGTTACTTCCAAATTGATAAAAGATATAACAGTTTAAGGATTCAGTTTATAAACGATAGCCTTGTC
>JZKD02S2004466.1:188381-204537 GCA_000966675.3 Picea glauca
AAATGTACAGAGACTGTAAAAATACAGAGTGAAAGACTCACTATAATGGTGGCAGCTTATATCTGAGAAGAGATGTGATGGCTACTCACATTCGCAAGAAGATGGTTACAATGAGGCACTGAAGGTATTTTTACAATAAAACGGAATGCCAAAACCCTAGACATCCAAAAACCTAACCCTAGGAGATGAAGCATCAAAAGTCATGTGGGCCCCGTTTGGGTAAGTTAGTACATCAACTTCCCGGGGTCGTAACTTTTGCATATGATCTCCGTTTTAGGCGTATGATAGCTCGTTGGAAAGGTATTGTCGAGGAGATTCATTTTGGAGGCTCAATCATTTATTTGTCTATCATTGAGTACCTTGATATAGAAAACCCTTCATTTAGGCCCTCAAAATGGCCTCGTAAGTTAAAACCTGCTGAAAATAGTAAATTGCCAAAATCGCCAGAAAACTGTTTTGAGCCAGTCGAAAAAGGTGGGTGGCCACCGATATCCACCTAGATCAATCCTCCCTCTTTAGGAAGAAATGGTCTCCATTTCATTGAGTTCTCGGGGGAGAGAGAAAAGCGTTTGCTGGATTTGTATCTTGGTGAGTTGCTTGCCTTGCTGGAGATGTCGCGCTGCTCAGTTTGTGGAAGTTTTTCATGAACCTGTTGAGGCTGAGGCCATTCAACAAGTCATGCTACATGAGAGGACGATGTGCAGAAGGAATATTTTCACTTTGTTGCAAGCTTTTCAACTTGCTTCTATTTGATAGAAGGTTCTTGGGGCGAGGCTGTAGTGGTTGCAGTGTCCTTCTGTTCTCCTTTTGAATAGATTGTGAAGAACCTAAATTTTGCAGTATGCGATACTACTTTGCGAATTTTTTTTATGTGAAGTATAGTGTGCAAGATGCGTACAAGTGGAAAAATTTGTATTTTTTTCTCTGGATTTTATCAACAGGGAAGGTAAGTCTACATAGGGAAATGGAGTAAGGCCCTCTTTGCAATATTGCATAGGGTGAGGAAAATCTTTCTCTAACACATTACACAAAAGAACCACTTCTTCACTAGTGCTCAACCACTAGGATCACGTTCACCTGTGCTCATCTACAGGCACGTCCACTCAATAGATCTTCTTTCCCACTGCATTACATAGGAGAGTCATATGGAGTTTCTCGTCAACTCTTCTTCTCTTAGGAGGCTAATACATCATCTTCATTTCTGTTCTCATGATGATGCACCCAACACTTTGGGATTTCACATGTTCACCTTGTGCTTAGCCACAGGAACGTCCAACTCTGCAGATCTCCTTTCTCACTGCATTGAACATGAGAATCATCTGGAGTTCTTCTCAACTCTCTGTAAAGAGAAGGCCATCTCTACGTTCTTTCTCTATCTCATATAGGAATCACACACCCCTCTCAGGGGCTTTCTCTCAGGTTTATAAGCTGGAGAATTGCTAGCGGGAAAAACTCCCCTATGACTACACTAGGGTTCATAATGTAGGCAGATCAATTAACTGTCTAAAAGTCAACTACTTCTCTAAAATACCCCAAACATACCAAAACTCATACAAGAAAAGAAAAGATAAGGGATATTGGGTAACTATACCTCTACTCTGCTTTTGGTGATGATCCCCTCGCGCTTGGAAGTTTTGCTGACTGCACGCCTCCTCCCAGGGATGGCATGCATTCAAAGATAGACAAACATAAAACTACAAGCATGCTATTTCATATAAAAATTAGGGTTAGATGTTAGAATGTAAAAACATAAACTAATAAAATCATTAATTACACCATGATTTGGGATAGGAAAAGTAATTATTTTATTAATAACTCAATGATTATACCTTTAGAATCAAAGCGGACTACTGTTCCACGAACCTGGTCTGGGCTCCTCTTCACCAAGCTCCAAGTGCACCTTTGTATGGATTCTCCTCTCAACCTTCTGATATCTTCTTGGGAAGTGAATGGGTTGTGATGGAGGAAGAAGGGCTAATGGGGAAATGATGAGGCAATTCTCACAAAAGGGGTTGTAATAACTTTGGCAAGGAGGGGATGTGAAACAGGCAGAGTTTCACTGTTCTTATGTCTAGATGTAAAATGAGACCCCAAAACCTCCTTTTATATGACAAAAGGATGTTTATTTGGTTGGGTGACGAGCTATAGGTGGTGGATTAGTTGGGAAACTACCCAATAGCCCGTAATCTTAACGAATTCCTTGCAAATTTTTATTTTTTGCAACTTTTTCAAGTATACATGGGTTGTAATGGTGCAACATGTGTATGTATGTGAGTTGTAGTGGTGTAGCAAGCATATGTACGTGGGCAATAATGGTGCAGTGTAACACACCCATGATGGGGAAAAAATAAAAATAAAAATTTCGTCCTCCTTATAGGAACAAGTCATCTCTCTCTACGGGTTCTAATTTGGACAGTCGGGGAACCAGCCTAGCCTTTTGGTCAAGGATCTCTGATTCTAGAGCCAAATGACTCTCTGAGACCTTGATGGTCTCGTTCTGTAATTACTCAAGAACCTTTTGAATACCTAGTGTAGGGCTAAGGGTACCCGCGACCTCTGTCTGCACGCTTCTGAAATGTAGAATTTCAGGTACTAGCTCCTTTTCTATTAACCCCCTCATTCATATGACCCTGGCATATGACCTCTTTGAAAATATGTGATTGCGGGCGCATCCAAGGGTGGTTTTAAACAAACCCGATTTTGTCCTCGCAATTTATTACAAAGAACCATGTATTCCTTTGGAAATACCGTGGTTTCAATTGCGGACTGCTCAAGGAGAATTAAGACCTGAGCATGTTCTGGGCCCGCAATTCTTCCAAAACTTTGATCTCTTTCTTTCGGCGATGATCCGTGATCAATGACTGTTATCTATCCTCCATTCCTATATTTCATGCACCTTCCCAAACCACTTGATCTGTTAGCATGTAGCTCCCTTCCCAATCGATGATTACGATTGGTTCCATCTCTTCAGCCTTCGGGAGTTTCAACTCTCAAATTCTCACTACCTCCTCAGTAGCTATCTTCCAGAGTGGAAGATCTGCTGACACAAATTCTCCCTAATCAACGGACGTTCTCTCGCTTCGGGACTTTGGACTCCCCAACCATATCAACGGTCCTACGACTCCCTTCTCGATCAACAATCGAGATCTTGTTCGAGTCTTCAGACTTTTCATCCTCCGCTTTCCTCCGGAGTTTTGGATTTGGCGCCATGTGTCCTCCTTCACATTGACAACTCTCATCGCTTCGAATTTTCGCACTTTGGAAATTTCAAATCTCAACTCTCGCCTTCCTCCAATGACTTTTATCTGGAGTTAATAATCTACTGACGTGTGTCTCCCCTTGGATCAATGGCTGTGATCCCTTCACGTCTCCAGACTTCAAAATTTTCATATCTCAACTTTCACTCCCTTCAAAGTATGCAGATTTATATGATGTGTTCGCTTCAATCGGATGGTTGAAACTCACTTCGAGTCTTTACCTGAAATCCACAAATTCACACCACCTATCCTCTGGATCTGATGGTTCAGATCTACTTCGAATGATCTGACGATCGACATTTACTTCAGGTATTTACCTAGAATCCATAGATTCATGCCACATGTTATCCATATCTGATGGTTCAAATCTACTTCGGATGATCCGACGGTCGACGTTTACTTCGGGTCTTTGCACGGAATCCACAGAGTCACACCACCTGTCACTCCTCCTCCTGAGCTTATGACTTACTCCGAGTTAGAATATTTTCTAAGTGCTCGAAGGATTCAACCTTTTCTCCTCCTATGGGCCTATCTCCTGGATTTCATCTACACTCCTGAAAGCGCTATCTCTTCTGAGCTTGATCTCCTTGAAGATTTCGTCGTCCCAAGCGCTCCTTGCATTTCAGGGATCGCGTCAAACTCAAATCGTAGGTCAATGAAGATCAAAGTTTCACAGAAATTGTGGGGCCCCAACATGCTTTCTCTTTACCAGAGAGTTCGACCTCTGTAATCTGGAAAGTGCTCGCTCGATTCTAGTCTAACCGGGATCGTTGATCTTCCAGCCCGTCAAGATCAATGACAAAGGTGAATTGCGGACCACAAATTAGCGTGTCCGCTATTTTCACCTTCATGCTCTGCAATGATTCCCCACCCTCGATATTCATTCATAGATCGATGGTTCATAGCAATTGTGGGATTCAACTTGACTATCGTGCAATCTGACATGTCAGAGCCTCGAGCTCCAAGGTTCCTAGACCCAGGTCACGTGGATCTTCATATAACTCTTGGGCTATGATCCTCGCTCTTAGATGGGTTTTTGGTTAAGGAAATAGGCGCAAGTTCAGAGTCTCCTAGACCATTGGTATGAAGGGAACACCTTCCCAAATCATAGATCTTTAATCTTTGAATCAAGGAAAAATAACTTGTGAGGTTACCAAAATGGTAGCTATGCCCAGAGGCTTTCTCTGACTCCGAAACAATGATGTAAATTCCCAGGAAAGTGCCTTCGAGTGATTAAACTGGGGCATATGGAAAAATCAAGCAGAAATATAGGTTCTCAAGGGAATGAACACATACTCATAACTTAATAATTTAATACAGAGAAATAACCCTTTATAGACATGTAAATACTTGCATGCATCCATTATTTACAATTCAAATCATAAGGAAAGAAAACACTTATCGGAACCATAGAGTGTGATGCGACTGCTAAAAGGGGTGCTCGTTTCCACCCAACCATAGGCTCAGTCACTCCTAATGGATTTATCACTGGCCACCCCTGAGCTTAAGCCACAATGCTTTGAGATCCAATCTCTTACTTCTAGCTCAACGAAAGTTAGGGATGAAGGTTACTCTCCTTCTCCCAATACATAAATAGATAAGGAAGAAGGTTACTCTCCTTCTCCTGGCTCAATCTTTATTTTTTGTGATCATAATTCATTGTTCCTCTTTTAGTCCTTCCTCAAACCCGAGAGTTTCCTCTCTCATATCTGCATTTTTCTCTGCAAGTCTTCCTCTATCCACCACACTTCCTTTCTTGCCTTCCTCAGCAAGATTGCGTGTGGCTCGAATTCCCAGTCCATGGTCAGGTTTGGAAGCATTACGGATGGGCAGTCTTCCCCATCCCTTGATTAACTCTTTAGGATGTCTTCCCACCTACTAGCCCAATTGTAATTCATTCCTGGGTCAGATGGTTGTTCTGATCTGAGAAATTAATTACAACATGGTACTGGTTCGGTGGAGGTTAACGCAACCATTCTGGGTCCCCTCCACTACCTTTCATAGAATTAATGGTTTTCTCTTAGCACATCCCCTCTTTTAGTAGTCATGCAACACGTAACCATTTTCTATTAAAAAAACATAATTTACATTCATCGACCTTTGGTACAAAGGTCCATCAAATCAAACATTCACACTTTTAGGTTTTCCATAGTTCCTTGGCCAATATAGTTATATTTACAGACTGGAGGAAACATGGTGTTACAACTCCCTCCCCCTTAAATGAACATCGTCCTCGATGTTATATTTGTCAACATGACATGTATGTACATGAGTAAACAAAATCAGATATGCTTCTCTCATGGCATCCTCCATTTCGCACGTACCCTCACTTGGGCCAAAGTGTTTCCACTACACCTTAACCTGTGCAATGGTTCAGTTCCTGAGTGAGGTTTCCTTCCTGTCTAATATGCATTGGGGTTCTGACAGGAATTATCCCTCCATCTCCACCTAGATCACAGACCAATCAATTATATGATTAATATCATGTACATATTTCTTCAATAATGAAACATGAAAAAAATTATGTGCCTTTACAGTGGGAGGAAGTGCTATTATATAGGCTACATGTCCCACTCTATCTAAGACTTCAAAGGGTCCACAATACTGAGGTGCCAATTTGGCATAGGCTCCCATTCTCAGGGAACATGGTCTCCGATATTGAACTCTCTAGGAGTTCTCTTTCTGTCGGTGTAACGTTTCTGTCTATCCTGAAAAATATTCAGATTTTTTCTTATCTGAACCACTTGATGTTCCATTTATTTTAGCATGTTGGGTCCGATTGTAATTCTGTCCATTGGGTTACTCCAGCTGATTGGAATCTTGCACTGTCCACCATAGAGTGCTTCAAAAAGGCTCATCTTCAAGGATTCCTGATAACTGTTGTTGTAGGAAAACTCTACCAATGGTAGGTAGTCTTGACTCTTCTTACTTCTTAGGCTGATGCTTTACATGCATCCTTAGCATGTCTTCTAGTATTTGGTTCACTCTTTCTGTCTGTCCATCAATTTGAGGGTGATAAGTTGTGCTAAACAATAATTTTGTCTCAAAACCAACCATTAGGGATTTCCAGAAGCTTGAAGTGAATTTGGTATCTCGTTCAGATACAATTTCCTTGGGCATGCCATGCAGTCTAAATATCTCCTTCATGAAGATGTTGGTAATATCTATGGCCTTGCAAGTTGATTTGACAGGAATGAAATGAGTAGACTTACTCAGTTTGTCCACCACAACCATGATGGCATCAGTTTTCTTGGTTGACTTTGGTAATATGGTGATGAAATCCATGGAGATGGTTTCCCATTTCCATTCTGGGATCAATAGGGGATGTAACAATCCTGTGAGATGTCAGTGTTTTGCCTTAACTTGTTGGCATTATAGGCACTTAGCTAAATATTTAGCTATGTCTTTCTTCAATCCAGGCCAATAGAATTGTTTCCTAGTGGCCATGATCATTTTATGATATCCTGGGTGACCGATATATGGTCTCTTATGTAGTTCATCCATTATGAACCTCTTCAATTCGTCGCAGTTTGGAACATACAATATGCTTATGTAAGTCAGCAAGCCTTCTTCGAGCATCTGGTAGCCTTCATATTTTATCCCTGTAGGCTCTTGCCTTAGGTATGAGGTCACGGTCTTGAAGAATGCATTTGTTTCTTGTGCATTCCTGACTCTTTCCCTGACATCCATTTCACAGGTGCTTACCTCTGCCAGATGAATCATTTTTATACTTCTTCTAAGGGCATCAACCACCCTATTTTCCTTTCCTTTGACGTGTTTGATTTCAAAATCAAACTCACTAAGGAGAGCCATCCACCTAGCTTGCCTGGCATTGAGTTTGTTTGATTAAACATGTTTCTCAGTCCACAGTGGTCTGTCATAAGCACAAATATCCTACCCAGGAGATAGTTCCTCCACATTTTTAAAGCATGTACTATGGCAGCCAAATCTAGGTCATGGGTCACATAATTGATCTCATGCTCATTTAATTTTCTGGATGCATAGAAAATTACACGTCCCTTTTGCATAAGGAATCCTCTGAGTCCTTCCTTGCAAGAATCTATACACACGAGGAAATCATTATCCAGGTCTGCAATCTTTATCATGGGTGCATGGGTCAGGAGGTATTTCAGTTCTTGAAATATTTCTTCACATTTTGATGTCTAAATGAATTTAATCCCCTTTTTCTGAAGGGAGGTGATTGGACAACCAATCTTGGAAAACCCTTTTATGAACCTTCTATAGTATCCTTCTAAGCCCATGAAGGATCTAATATCAGATACATCCTTTGGGGTAGTTCATTCCATAATAGATCTAATCTTTTCGAGGTCAATTTCCACCCCTTCCTTAGATATGACATGGCCTAAGTAATGGACTTGCTTCTGAAATAAATCACACTCATCAATGAAAACCAATACAAATTTGTCCAGGAATTTGTTGAGTACATTATTCATCAAGCACATAAAAGTGGCAGGGGCATTGGTTAACCCAAATGGCACCACCACGAATTCATAGTGACCATACCTCCTCCTGAAGGTTGTTTTGTGGATGTATTCATCCTTAATCCAGACTTGGTGGTATCTAGATCTTAAGTCGATCTTAGAGAAGATGGAAGCACCTCCCAATTGGTTAAACAGGTCATCGATTCTTGGTAAGGGATACTATTTCTTTATGGTTGTCTTATTGAGTTGTCTGTAATATATACACAGTCGGAGTGTGCCATATTTATTTTTCACAAACAGGAGGGGCTCTCCCCAAGGAGATACACTAGATAAGATGTAGCCTTTTTCCATCATCTCCTTTAGCTATAGCTTGAGCTCAACCAGCTCTGGCGTGCTCATTCTATATTGCATTCTAGATGCTGGTACCTCTCCTAGTGTAAGTTCTATCGAGAAGTCGATATCCCTTCTCGGAGGTAGACCTGGTACCTCTTCTGGGAACACGTCCTTGTATTCTCTTAATATGGGGTGATTCTCTAGGTTTGGTTTTTCATTCTCAACAGATTCCAGTACCTATATGGCATATAAGGAGCACCCCTTTTTGCAATACTTTTTCATTTGAAGGGATGATATTTGTCTCACCGAGATAGGCTTCTGAATCCCTTGGAAGGTCGTATTTCTCCCTTCCTCATTTACACACTCTAAAGTTTTATGATAACAGTACAATTTAGTTTTATAAGCATCCAACCAATCCATACCAATCAACAAGTCATAAGATCCCAAGGGAAGTATGTTAAGGGTTGCTCGGGTGGGCAATCCACCCATGATGAATTGACAGGCTGGTATGACCTCTGCCACTTTTATTTTGGTCCCAATGGATAATTGCACCAACCATGGATTAACATGTCTAATTGGTTGCAGTTTACACTTATCAACAGTCTGAGGGGCCACATAACTCAAATTAGAACCTGGATCAATTAAAATAGAAACTAGATGGTTGGCGATCATACCTTCCAGCTCCACTACTGAAGCTTGGTGGTCAGCTTGATTATTGTCCAAGGTTGCATATTTTCATGGCATGCTCCTAGCCACATCATTGACGATGGTATATTCTTGGATATTGTAGATTCTCTTGATGTTCTATTGTCAGTGTGGGCAGTCCCTCAATCTATGATCTTCGCCACAACCCCAACATTTTAAGGGTTCCTTCTTTTGGTTATCGATCTTTCTTGGGGCTGTCTTAAAAGTTATATTTCCGCTTTGAGAGGGGAAATTTTGCTGATATACACTTCTAGAATCTATTCCATAGTTCTTGGATCTTGAGGATTTAAACCCCTTCTTTTGGAATCCTGAACTACTCCTCTTCTTCAATTCCTCGTGAGGTTTTGTATTATTCCAGATATTTTCTTCTAAGGTCTTTGGTTCGTCGAGCTCAATTCTGTCCCGGTAGGTCTGAGGTAACCCACTAATGAATCGTTGCATTTTTACCTTTTCATATTTTATGTAGGATACACACCTCAATAGTTCAAGGAATTTATTGACAAATTCATCTATGGTGAGCTGCCCCAGCCTGAGTTCATAGAATTCCTTAGTCCTCCCATCCATGTATTTCTCTAACAGATACTGCTTCCTAAAGTATTTCTCAAACTGTTTCCATGACAAGTCCTTCTCATGGACTCCTTTCACATTCCTAAGGTCTTCCCACCAAATGGAAGTCTTTCCATTTAGGTTAAACATGGTTATTCAAGACTTCAATTTTTCATAGTAGTCATGGACTCTGAAGTATTTCTTTAAACCAAGCAACCAAACTTTAGCCTCTTCTCCCTTCCTAATATATCCATCGAAAGAGGGTGGTTTGGATTTCTTGAATTCTTCAGGATCATGCTTTTTGGAACGCTTCCACTTCTTTCCTTTGCTTTGAGAATGTGAGCTTGCTCTGCTACTAGAAGATCCTTCAGATTTTCTAGCTTCCTTTCCAGAGGACTTTACCGATGGGTGTCCCTTGCCTCTAGGTTGGGCCTTCTTCGAGGCGCTTCTCCTAGTGTGGTCACTTATGGAGTCATGTTTTCGAATCTCAGGTGGACTTTGACTTCTCTTCTTATGTCGTCGGTCCACATGACTGGTTGCGGGTTCATGCTGTAGTTGCCTCTGTATGTCAGACATGCTCTACAACAAAACTGCATTAATTTTTGTTTGTTTTTCTTGCTCCTTTATCAATTTCTCATTGTTAGCCTTGCAACTCTGTAATTCAGCCCTGAGGCTCCTTACAGTTTCAGCTAGATCTGGAGGGATTTGCACCGCCCTCCTTTTGTCAGATTCTTCATCTCTATTGTGGGAGCCATCCCCCACTTCATGACACCTCACCATCCTTTAGTATTGAAGTTTTCCCGTGATTTACCAACTGCTCGAGTGTTGAAACAAACACTTATTATTAGCTAACAGTATATTAATTCATGAACAATACACAATTCAATTTCTTAAATGCATACACACAATAGAAAGTTGTTTTATTCTTTTCTTTAATAACATTTTTAACCTGACCTTTTAAGAAGGAGGTAAGGTAGAGTGTCACTCTTCTAAAAGTACTCCAAATAGATTTTTTAAGCGACTTGTCCATGAGCCCAAGCAGGCCAAGTTTTGTAACCATGCTCTGATACCAATTTGTAACACACCCATGATGGGGTGAAAAAAATAAAAAAAATTGTCCTCCTTATAGGAACAAATCCTCTCTCTCTACGGGTTCTAATTTGGACAGTTGGGGAACCAGCCTAGCCTTCTGGTCAAGGATCTCCGATTCTGGAGCCAAACGACTCTCTGAGACCTTGATGGTCTCGTTCTGTAATTACACACATAACCTTTTGACTACCTAGTGCAGGGCTAAGGGTACCTGTGACCTCTGTCTGCGTGCTTCTAAAATGTAGAATTTCAGGTACTAGCTCCTTTTTTGTTAACCACCACCTTCATATGACCCTGGCATATGACATCTTGGAAAATATGTGATTGTGGGAGCATCCAAGGGTGGTTTTAAACCAACCCTCTTTTCGCCCCGCAATTTATTACAAAATGCCATGTATGCCTTTGGAAATACCATGGTTTCAATTGCGGCCCGCTCAAGGATAATTAAGACCCGAAGATGTTCTGGGCCCGCAATTCTTCCCGAATGTTGATCTCTTACTTTCAACGATGCTCCATTATCAACGGTTTCTATCTATCCTCCTCTATTCATGTGCTTCTAAAATGTAGAATTTCAGGTACTAGCTCCTTTTCCGTTAACCACTGCCTTCATATGACCCTGGGCTATGACCTCATGGAAAATATGTGATTGTGGGCGCGTCCAAGGGTGGTTTTAAACCAACCCTCTTTTCGCCCTGCAATTTATTACAAAATGCCATGTATGCCTTTGGCAATACCATGGTTTCAATTGTGGCCCACTCAAAAAGAATTAAGACCCGAGGATGTTATGGGCCCGCAATTCTTCCCAAACATTGATCTCTTGCTTTCGGCGATGATCCATGATCAACGGTTTCTATATATCCTCCATTCCTGTCTTTCATGTGCCTTCGCAGACCTCCCGATCCGTTAGCACATATCTCCCTTCCGAATCGACAGTTACGATTGGTTCCAACTCTCTAGCCTTCGAGAGTTTCAACTCTCAAATTCTTGCTACCTCCTCAGTAGCTATCTTTCGGAGTGGAAGATCGGTTGACACAAATTATCCCTAATCAACACCTATTCTCCCGCTTCGAGACTTTGGCCTCCCCAATTATATCAATGGTCCTATGACTCCCTTCTCGATCAATGATTGAGATCTTCTCTGGGTCTTTAAAATTTTCCTCCTACGCTTTCCTCCGGAGTTCTGGATTTGACGCCACATGTCCTCCTTCACATCGACAACTCTCATTGCTTCAGATTTTCGGACTTCAGAAATCTCAAATCTCAAATCTCACCTTCCTCCAATGAATTTTATCTAGAGTTAATAATATACTGATGCATGTCTCCCCTTGGATCAACGACTATGATCCCTTCGTGTCTCCGAACTTTGAAATTCTAGAGTCTCAACTTTCACTCCCTTTGAAGTATGCAGATTTCTGCCGCATGTCCGATTTAATCAGATGGTTGAAACTCACTTTAGGTGTTTACTTGAAATCCACAGATTCACACCACTTGTCCTCTAGATCTGATGGTTCAAATCTATTTCGGATGACCCGAAGGTCGACGTTTACTTCGGTTCTTTACCCATAATCCACAGATTCACTCCACCTATTCTCCGTATTTGACGGTTTAGATCTGCTTTGGACGATCTGATGGTCGACGTTTACTTTGGGTCTTTTCCAGGAATCCATAGATTCATGCCACCTATCCTCTGGATCTAATTGTACATATCTACTTCGGACGATTTGACGGTCGACGTTTACTTCGGGTCTTTACTTGAAATCCACATATTCATGCCACCTGTCCTCTGGATCTGACAGTTTAGATCTACTTCTACCCTTTGGTGCTTTGACACTTCGGTGCTTCGACGCTTCGATACTTCGGTGCTTTGACACTTCGGCGTTTCGGGCTTCCAGAGTTTCAACTCTCAATCTGAAACTCTTGAAGTGATTTCTCTGAACTCTACGATCTGTCGTCACGTGTCCCTCTAGATTTGATGGTCCAAATCTCCTTCGACTCTCCAGGACTCGGGGACCTCAAATCTCAAACTTTACTTTCACCCGAGGGAAACGGGTCTGTACCACGTGTCCCTTTCGATCCGACGATTGAGATTGATTTTGGGACTCCGGCTCTCCGGGCTTAAGGAGTTTCAACTCTTAATCTGAGACTCTTGAAGTGATTTCTCCAGAGTTACTATCCTGCTGACGCGTGTCTCCCGACAATCAATGGCCAGGATTAACTTCGGGTCTTTGACGATTTTGCTCTCTCCTTGACCACAAACTCTTGCTCAGGAGTTATAGATTTGGCATCACTTGTCCCCCTTGGTGATGAACAGTCCCAATTCACTTCTCCCACAACCTATATGACGACTACTGTCTCTCCTCCTCCTGAGCTTCTGAGTTACTTCGAATTAGAAGATTTTCTAAGTGCTCGAAGGATTCGACCTTTGCTCCTCCTACGGGCTCGTCTCTTGGATTTCATTTGCACTCCTGAAAGCACTATCTCTTATGAGCTTTATATCCTTGAATATTTTTCCATCCCACGTGCTCCTTATGTTTCAGGGATCACGTCAAACTTAGATCATAGGTCAATGACGATTGACGGTTCACAGAAATTATGAGGCCCCAACATGCGTGCTCTTTACTAGAGAGTTCGACCTCCGCAATATGGAAAGTGGTCGCTCTATTCTATTCTAACTGGGATTGTTGATCTTCCATCCCATCGAGATCAATGACAAGGGTGAATTGCGGGTCTTGATTTAGCACGTCCACTATTTTCACCTTCACGCTCCACAGTGATTCCCCACCCTCAATCTTCATTAATAGATCGACGGTTCATAGCAATTGTGGGGTTCAACTTGACTATAATGCAATCTGACATCTCAGAGCTTGGAGTTCCAAGGTTCCTAGACCCAGGTCACGTGGATCTTCATATAAATCTTGGGCTATGATCCCCATTCTTAGTCGGGTTTTTGGTTAAGGAAATAGGTGCAAGTTCATAGTCTCCTAGACTACTAGTCTAAAGGGAAGACCTTCCCAACTCATAGAGATTTAAGCTCCGAATCAAGGCAAAGCAACTTGTGAGGTTACCAAAATGGTAGCTATGTCCAGAGGCTTGTTCTGACTCCGGAATGGTGATGTAAATTCTTGGGAAAGCGCCTTCGAGTGATTAAACTTGGGCGTATGGAAAAATCAAGCAAAACTATAGGTTCTCAAGGGAACGAACGCATACTCATAACTTAATCATTTAATACAGAGAAAGAACCCTTTATAGACATGTAAATACTCGCATGCATCCATTATTTACAATTCAAAGCACAAGGCAAGAAAACACTTATCTTATCAAAACCATAGAGCGTGATGCGACTGTTGAAAGGGGTGCTCGTTTTCACCCAATGAAAGGCTCAGTCACTTCGAATGGATTTATCACTGGCCACCCCCGAACTTAAGCCACGATGCTTTGAGATCTAATCTCTTACTTCCAACTCAATGAAATTTAGGGATGAAGGTTACTCTCCTTCTCCCAATACATAAATAGACAAGGACAAAGGTTATTCTCCTTCTCCTGACTCAATCTCTATTTTCAGTCCTTCCTCAGACCTGAGAGTTTCCTCTCTCGTCTCTACGCTTTTCCCTGTAGGTCTTCCTCTACCCACCACACTTCCTTTCTTTCCTTCCTCAACAAGATTGCGTGTGGCTCAAATTCTCAGTCCGTGGTCAGGTCTGGAAGCCTTACAGATGGGCATTCTGCCCCATCCCCTCATTAACTCTTGAGGAGGTCTTCCCACCTACTAGATCAACTGTAATTCATTCCTGGGTCAGAGGGTTATTCTGATATGATCAATTAATTCCATCATGGTACTAGTTCGATGGAGGTTGATGCAAGCATTCTGGGTCCCCTCCACCTTTCACAGCATTCGTGGTTTTCTCTTAGCACATCCCCTCTTTCAACAATCATGCAACACATAACCATTTTCTATTAAAATAAAATAATTTACATTCATCGACCTTTTGTACAAAGGTCCATCAAATCAAACATTCAGACTTTTAGGTTTTTCATAGTTCCTTGGCCAATATAATTATATTTACAGACTGGGGGAAATAGGGTGTTACATGCAGGGCATGTACATGTTCAAAATATTGGTTTTTTAGAAGAGCAACTTAGCAGTGCTTTGAAAAAAAATTCAAGTAAGAGGGCCAAAGGCCATGTATGCAAGTGTAGAGAAATTTAGGGTTATAATAAATTCCCTCTAATGTGTGAGGTCGGAAGAGCATCTGATGGCCAAAATACATTACAAAAATCTTCACCAATGTATGAAGTTGAGTGAGTAGGCACAAATCCCTTACAATCCACACTAGCACTTAGCTGCTAGCACTTAGCGCAACCGGTCTCACATCACATAGATGCAATACTACTTCTATCTAGCCTAAGCATCTATTTATATATACAAAATAGGCCTAAACATGGGTAAACCCATGGGCCGACATCCCAATCCCATTACATAATCCCAAAACCCAAAAAGGGGCCGAGATCTCGTGATCTATGATTCATATTGAGCTCCTCCTTCAACAGGCTATCAAATTCCCAAAATAGGTCAACATGACCAAGAATCTCCCAAAACTTGGTCAAGGGCCAACAGGCCCCCAACACTGACCTGTGACTTGTCCCGAGTCACTCTGATCTGACTAGTTCTGCCTCGAACACCTCAAGATTGGATCAACCTGCTTTGACCTGCTTCTTTGCTACATCTTCTTGCTCGACGAACTCCTGGATCACTGCGTCATTCACTAGCCCTTCTAGGCACTGTTATGATGTGGTGATAACCTGTTCTAGCTATGCTCCTCGGCTTTTAATTTCTGTAAACAACTGATAGGCCTTATCTTGCATAGGTTGGATCCATTGAGTTATTTCCATAAATTTGCTCTGGATCATATGTATCTGCTGCTGGGCGGTGCGTTACTCTTGAGATCTCTTCATTCTGTCTACAGCTGACAGGGCCTTCAGCTATGCCTGTAGTTTGTCTGCGTGCTGCTTCGCTTCCTGGAGCTGCGATTCCAATGCCTGTAACTCTGGGTTTTCAACAAGCTTCTCATATGTTTGGGAACTATGGTTACTCAGTTGCTTGCACTCCCTGACAAGAGCCTTCAGTCTCTCAACTGCACTCCTGGTGATTGCTTCCCTTTGGTCTCTTACATCTTGTGGGGTCTCGAGAACTGCGCGTAGCTCCAAATATGCTATGCGTTGCTGTAGTTGTTGAATCACTTCTTCAAGTTGCACTACTTGCTATGTAACTCTCTCTTTGGAATTTACTTCAACGACTATCATAGAGCGAAGTGCTTTGTTGACCCTTTCCTTTACTTTGCGTTGCTCCGCAAGAAACTATTCCTTGCTTTGCTGCAGCTGTGCTCTTTCTTCATCCCACTTCGCTTGGAGAGAAATATTTTCCCATTCTTCAGCACTGCGTTGCTCTAGAAGGTCTTCTTGTACTTGTGCTAAATCCTTGGTGGCTTGTGTTGGATTACTGAGAGGGGGGGTGAATCAGTAATAGCGTAATTATAATCCTTTTTCTTCAAAAATTATATCAATGTAGAATTATTATCCAATAATGAGCAGTAAGAAATAAACAATCACACACATACACAGTACACCAGTGTTTTACGTGGAAACCCAAATTGGGAGAAAACAATGAAATCCTTTTTCTTATATGTATTGAAGAATTACATTCATTGGAAGCACCAAATTCCTTTGTTTTCCAGCTGCAACTGGAAGGAGGCTCCAACCCCCTAGTTTCTCAGGCTACAACCTGAG
>JZKD02S2004466.1:216908-247032 GCA_000966675.3 Picea glauca
GTTGCATGTGAGTTCACTGATTAACTGAACTCTCACTAGTGCATGTTTAGTTACAACTAGTACAACTAATATTAACTCACTTAACTACACTTATAATTCTTTTACAATTCCAAATGAATCAGTTATGAATGAGATAATAGATTAATATTTATTATCTAATTTAATTAAGGGAAAACTAAATTAGACACATGTTTCTTGTTGACTTTTCAACAATAAGGAGGCCCACCGACCATTCCTTAGTGATTTCCTCTAAGTCTTCCTTTGTTAGCTTGTAATACGACTACAACTACTGCTTGTTCTCATCAGCGCACTGTTATATAAATGAAGTGACGGTCTGCGCTGAACTTCATTAAGGGCCAAAACCTGTGGAGGGTATTTGGGGTCATCCAGGGTTCGGACTGGATGGCTTGTTTCAACTGGTTGTAGTACGTATGGAAGACGACATTGGACTGCCACTACTTGTTCATATCATTAGAGTACCATAACGTATAGAACTTTGCGTCCATAGGTTTGAAGGGCTCGATGTCGGGGAAGGTCACACCTTCCGGCATTTCCCATGCAATGAATGGGATTAGGATGAGAAGCCAGCTAAAGTGGAACTCATGCCCTTGATCTTGTGCTTCTCTGCAGTCAAGCTCCAGTTGGTTTACAAGGTATTGCACCCAATTCATCCATAGTCCCTCTACGCACTTTTCTATGAGGTCAACTACGAATCCAGTCACTTGGATGGGCTAGTTCTTGCAAACTATCTTGCCTGCGATCAATTGACATGCGAGGCGCACTGTGCCATTTTGGATAGAGGTTACCTTGTAATATCGCCTGCCCTTCTTGACATCTCCATAAGTCTCTTTGATTCTCTGTGCTAATGCTCGATTTGAGGTCTTTCCAGGGTAAAAATCCTATGGGTCGGGGCCTCGCATGCTCAACCCTGTGATCCGATTGATCAAGGTCGGATCCATAGTGATGTGATGGTTCAACCATAAGTAACCTCCATGATAGCATGATAGTAGTAACTTTACACATGCATTCACCTCCTGATGTCATATGAAGTGTAGGATCTTCATCACATTGAGTAGTGTGGACTGCATGAGGTTCTGGGTTCATGGCTGCGGGATAATATTCAAATTTTTTCCTTTAGTCCTAGTCAGGTACTTGTGCGGGGTGAGCATGCTGTAAGCCTTCCTGTCTCCAAGGTTGAAGTCACTGAACTTCAATGCTGCGAGCTTATCCTGGTCATCTCGAACTGTGTGTATCCCTTTCGGGAGGTACACCGTGACCAAATCATAGTCAAAATCTTTGGGTATGCTATCTTGGTTGATGGCGCCGCTTAGAGGGGGTAGGTAGGCAAGTAGAATTCTCAGAATCATCTTGGCGTTCACAATGTCATCTCTATGATTCGTTCTTATCACTGTCGCAATTCTGGAATTTCCTACTCCACGAGAATTCGATGGGGAAGCTTGGACTCCTCCTGTTGATGATGTTTGCACACCTGCAAACATCCTTCTTTCCAACATGATTCTTGGTCCTAAGATCAACAAGTACTTCCTTCACAGACTCTTCAAGTACGCTAAACTCTTCGTACATACGCGCTCGGGATAAATTATCGAGGTCACAATGATCTCAGACACTGCTAAGGAATGAACAATGAGGGCACGATGATCACTGTATACACTTGCTAGTCTGTGGGCTTCAAATTCTCAGTTGGAAAAAGTGTTCTTCGGTCATGGCGCGACGAGATAAATAGGCAATCTTGGAAATGGTTTTCTTTGCAACGGGTATGAGCCTCATTAATTCATGTTCTGTTCATTATGGCATAGTCCAACGGTCTGGTGATGAGCCATCAATGCTTTTCATTCCGTTCAAAGTGATAGTCAAATGGGTATATCGGCCTCTAACGATTATATTGCTTCGCCACAACGAAGTGGCGTATGTCGTTGTTTTGATGTCTCAACGATTTCAGATTCTGCAAGTTTTCCTTCTGTGAGTTACCCTCTAGAATCTGCTGTAACCTTTCAATATTAGCCTTCTTCTTACTTAGCTTTCTAGTCTTCTTCCCCGTGAGCTTCATCTCGGTGGTTCTTTTCTCATTCTGATTCTTATTTTCATTGGACATAATCACTTCATGCTGTTAATATTCTTTCCTAAGACTCAAGGGTAGTACTTCTTCTATATCTGAGATAGATACTTCAACCTTCTATGAGTCCTCTAATTTTCTTGCAATTTTGATATCTAGGCTTCTAGTGTCAAATAGCTTCGATTTGTTCTCCTTCTCTTCAATCAACTACACGATCCTTCTGGTCATGAAATATTTTATCTCTTGTCTCTGCTGTTGTAATACCTTTTCTTCTTCCTTCTTTCTGGCTTGATCTCTCTCAATCCAAGGTTTTCTAAGTAACATAGTAAATGGGGTGCTATCTTCAATAAAATTTATAATCTCAAAATCTTCTTCTGCTGAAGTTCCATTGACATTCATAGATATCTAAGTGAGCCTTCCACACAGGTTCACCAGTTTTCCTCTGAATAGTCCTATTCCTCCTAATGAAGGGGTCATATTATTCTTCCCTATGGCTTCCCAAGTTCTTTCTGGCATAATGTTCACTGGTGTTTCTTTATCAAGGATAGAGTCAATGTCGAAGTCTCATGTTCTTGCTTCAATGCATTCTTTTTATTTAAAGATATCTGGTAGCCTAACATGTCGGTGATCGTTCAAGGTATCTATCATCTGCAACAATATATTCTCTGATTCTTGCTAGGGTTCTACTATTTCTAGATCTTCCTTAGGGTTTTCTTCATTCAGATTCATTCTTTCGAGCTTAGAAATCATTCTAGGGCAATCCAATACTTCATGGTCCAAATATTTACAACAAAGGCAACTAGGTCTTCCAACAGGACATTCCATAGCTAGATGTCCCTATCTTCTGCAACTGTAACATAAGGTTAATCCTCTCTTCCTTTTAAATGATCCCCAACTTCTTCTATATTGCACACTAGGATCATGGTAGCTAGTCTGCAAAAAATTCTTTCTAGGATCCTGCATCTAATTGTTAGTCCAAACATTCTTTTTATGTATAGGGATAACATATCTATCACTATTCTTACCAGATCTAGTCATATCAAGATTTCTTTCATCTATAAGAGCCCTAGTTTTCAAGCTAGGACAAAATCTGTCAAACATACCTAGATCCATATTCTAGAAACAAAATTTTTCACTTATTTTACTTCTATAGAGAACAAAGCTTCCAGATATAAGACCTTTTAAATATTCTTACCTTTATTAGAGCACAAAGCTTACAGATCTTACTTCTTTTTTGCAGATATGACCTCTCTTCTTTAGAAACTTCCACTTTTACCTTTCTTAGAGAACAAAGCTTTTAGATCTCGCTTCTTTTCTTTAGATCTGTCCTTCCTTTCTTTAGCACATAGATTTTCACATCAGGTGGATTAATGTGTACTAGGGCACAGATCCATGAACAGAGCTTCCACATTTTCAGGATGAAGCTTTGCACAAAGCTTCTTCTTCCTCAGTTCCCAACAATCATAGTTCCAGGTCCTGGCAACAGAACCATTTGTTGGCACAGAGGCATACCCAGGGTTCAACGCTACAAGAGTGCACCAAAAAATCCATAACTACCGACCCTTTCGGCAACACCTATGAAGTAGATGAAGTCTCACCTGAGGTAGAGGCAGGGGTGGTTGCAGGACTCATATGTCTGCAACCTTAGATGGGACACAAATTTGTGATTATATTGCTTATAGATCACTTAACATCGATTATCCATCAATATTCAGTCCTTATTATACTTCGCAGATAGCACAGAGCATCACAGTAGTCACTTAGATCTAAGGTAAATTATCACTTAGCAACAATAAACAGGTTAGATCCAGTAGTTCAGCACTAAGTATCTTCATACATATCAAGTCTACTATGTATACCTATCTAATAGACACAAAGAATAAATATATCCATCTAAATATATCAAATCACTTAGCAAAAGCAGAGATAAGCACAACAAGTCAAGGCACAAAGCATAACACACAGATTTACATGGTTCACCCCCACCCTAGGGCTACGTCCACCAACCCTTCTTCTATATTATCGTCGGCCAATCAGTTAAGAGCACAAAGCTGTAGAAACCCTTACTTCACATAGGACAAAAGATCTGCACAGCCCGCTAGATCCTTCTTCCTTTCCTTTCAGCACAAAGCCTTCTATGTCTTCACACATGGACTTGCACTAAGCTATGTAGGTCTATACATAATGCACAAAGCTCTCGATCACACAAATCCCTTCTTGGCACTTAACGTATATCACATAGATACAATACAATCCTTCTCTCCTCTTCTAGATGCCTATATGTCTATTTATACATACAAAATGGGCCTAAGCGTGGGTAAACCCATGAGCCGACATCCCTTTCCCATTACATATTTCAAAAACCCAAAAAGGGACTCAAAAGTGGGCCGAGATCCCTTGATCTTTGCTTTTTCTGGTGCTCCATCTTCGACAGGCTGTCGAAGTCCCAAAAATGGTCAAATATTACCAAGTAACTTCAAAACTTGGTCAAGGGCCAACAGTGCGTGGCGCGGTGGGATAAATAGGTAACTCTACAATGGGTCTCTTACAATGGGTATGAGGTCTTCATTAACTAAACAAACCATAATTTCCTTTCTTCCCGTTCAGAGCATCGATTGAACAGTTATAATGTCCCCAACGACTATATTTCTTCCTCATGGTGAAGTGCCATGTGTTGCTGTTCTGATATCCCGATGAAGCTCCAATTCTGCAAATTTTCCTTCTGTGAGGTTTCCTCTAGGAATTTCTGCAACTTTTCAATCTTATCCCTCTTCGTACTTAGCTTTCTATCCTTCTTTCCAGTTAGCTTCATCTCAGTATGTCTTTTTCCATTCTGATTCTTATCTTCATTTAACATCGTCACTGCGTGCTGTTGAGTTTCTTTCCTAAGATTTGAAGGTGATACTTATTCTTTGTCTGGGATAAGTACTTAAATCTTCTGTGGATCCTCTAGTGTTCTCTCAACTTTGAAATCTAGGTTTCTAGTGTTAAATAGCTTCGATCTGCTCTCCTGTTCTTCAATCAAGTGTGCAATCCTTCTGGTCATGAAATGTTTTAACTCTTGTTTCTTCTGCTCTAAAACTTCTTCTTCTTCCTTTCATCTGGCTTGATCTCTATCAATCCAAGGTTTTCCTAGTAACATGGTAAACAGGGTTTTGTCTTCAATAAATTTAATAATCTCAAAATCTTCTTCTGTTGAAGTTACATTAATGTTCATAGGTATGAGAGCGACCTTCCCACATAGGTTTATCAATTTTCCTCTGCCTAATCCTATTCCTCCTAATGAAGGGATCATAGCAGGCTTCCCTATGGCTTCCAAAGTTCTTTCTGTCATGATATTCACCTGTGTTTCTTCATCCAGAATACAATTAATGTCGAAGTATCCTATTCTTACTTCAATGCGTTCTTTTTCCTTGAAGATCTATGATAGTCTGATATGTCGATGGTAATTCAGGGTTTCATTTATTTGCAACAATACTTTCTCTGATTCTTCCCAGGATTCTACCATTTTTGGATTTGCCTTAGGGTTTTCTTTATTCAGATTCATTTCTTCCAGCTTAGAAATCATTCTAGGGCAATCCAACACTTCATGGTCCATAGATTTACAACAAAGACAACTAGGTATTTTCCCAGGGAATTCTTTAGCAAGATGTCTCGGTCTTCTGCAACTATAACAAATGATTAATACTCTCTTCCTTTTAAATTATCCCCAGCTTCTCCTATACCGTGCGCTAGGAGCATAGGAGCTAACCTGCAACAAATTCTCTCTAGGATCCTGCATCCATTTGTTAGTCCAAACATTCTTTCTATGCATAGGTATAACATATCTTTCACTATTCTTATTAGATCTACTCATATCAAGCCTTCTTTAATTTATTACTACCCTAGTTTTCAAGCTAGGACAAAACCTATCAAACATACCTAGATCCATACTTTAGAAACAAAAATTTCCACTTATCTTACTTCTACAAAGCACAAAGCTTCCAGATATAAAACTTTTCACTATTATTACCTTTATCAAAGCACAGAGCTTGCAGATCTTACCACTTTTAATCAGAAGTTCTCACTCTTACCTTTCTTAGAGCACAAAAGCTTTCAAATCTCACTTCTCTCCTTCAGATCCGATTTCTTTTCTTCAGATCGTGATTCTTTCTTTTAGCACAGAGATTTATAAATCAAGTAGAATACTGTGGACTAGAGCGACAAATCTATGCATAGATCTTTCACAATTTCAGGATGAATCTTTGCACATAGATTCTTCTTTCTTAATTCCCAACAATTACAGCTTCAGGTCTCAGCATCAGAACCATTTGTTGGCACAGGGGAAGACCCGGGGTTCAACACTACAACAATGCACCAACAAATCCCTAACTATCGGCCCTTTCAGCAACACCTGCGAAGTAGATGAAGTCTCACCCGAGGTAGAGGTAGGGGTGGTTGCAAGACTCAGGTGTCTGCAACCTTAGCTAGGAAATAGATCTGTGATTGTACTACTTAATAAAACACTTAACACCGCCATTTCCTCAATATGAAATCAATACCCACTTCGCTGATAAAACAGGGCTTCACAACATCCACACTAATTTAATGTATTTAAGCACTTAACATAGGTAAATAGATCAGATTGAGTAGATTAAGCACTAAGCATGGCCATATAGATCAGATCTAACATTCTCGCATATCATAAGCACAAAGAGTAAGTAGATCTATATAAACATATCAAAGCACTTAGCAAATAACGTGCGAACACATCAAGACAAGGCCCAAAGCAACATAACACAGTATTTACGTGGTTCACCCACACCCTGGGGCTACATCCACCAACTCTTCTTCTTTATTGTCTTCAGTCAATCAGTTACAAGCACAGAGCCTCAAAACCCTACTCTGCTTAGGACAGAGATCCGTGCAACTCGTTAGATCCTCCTTCCTTGCGTTACAACACAAAGCCTTCCACAGTCCATTACAAACACTTTCACTTAGCTCTGCAAGTCTCTCACAGTAGGCACAAATCCCTTACAATCCACACTAGCACTTAGCACAATCAGTCTCACATCACATAGACGCACTACTACTTCTATCTAGCCTAGCATCGATTTATATATAAAAAATAGGCCTAAACATGGGTAAACCCATGGGCCGACATCCCAATCCCATTACATAATCCCAAAACCCAAAAAGGGGCCAAGATCCCGTGATCTCTACTTCGTCTTGCGCTCCTCCTTCGACGGGCTTTTGAAGTCCCAAAATAGGTCAACATGACCAAGAATCTCCCAAAACTTGGTCAAGGGCCAACAAGTCTGAAAAAACGTAAAAGAAGACTCCAAGGAGTACCTTTTTTGGAGATAGTCTAGTCGGTTCGAAAAAGGGGTAAACTGGCACCGAAAATATGTCTATTAAAAACCATTTTAACGAGTGTGACAAAGACAAGATCACTCGACAATATTTTTAATTTTAAGGAGTCTGAAAAGAGCTTAACTATGAACTCATTGCCTTTTTATGGATTTAGTCTCCTTAGCCTGAAAAAGTATAAAAGTTACTGAGGATAACTCTCCCGACGAGACGAAACTCCCGAGGCATACCTTTTTCCTCCATAATCCACAGGCTGGAAAAGGGGTAAAATCATGCTAGTAGATGTTCTTTTGTACCAATTTTAACAAGTGTGAAGGAACAAGGTCACTCGATGATATTTTCAATTTTAGGGAGTCTGAAAAGAGCTTAACTATGGACTCCGTGGGGGTTCCTTTTTCATAATTAATCTCCAAGGCCCGAAAAAAGTGATAAACCAAAACCAAGGAGAATGTTCCTTTTTCGTAAATTTAGTCCCTCAGGCCCAAAAAAGGGTTAAAATTATACCTGAGAATACTCTTCTAGCGAACCGAAGTTCCTAGAGTGTACCTTTGTTCGTACAATTGACCATCCAGACTGAAAAAGGGGTAAACTACCACCGGATAGACGTTCCTTCAAATTTGAATTTGGCGAGTGTGAAGGGAAACAAGATCGCTCGACAATATTTTCCGAGTTAATCCAGACAAGATCTAAAAGCATAAATGCAATCTCGTCGGATGTTTCTTTCAGATTTCAATGCGAGCTTGAAAGAAAACAAAGCCTGCTCATTTTGGGAGTCCTGAGGGTGAGGCCTAGAGTGATGGTGTATTAGAAGAATGAGGCTCAATATCGTAACCATGAAAGGCCTAACAAGGACTCCCGAGCCTATAGTCATTACAGACAACATGGATGCCAAAATGCAACAAGGATCTATCTAGGGAATCCATGTAAAGGTAGGCTCTACCACCTTATCACGACACTTCTAAAGCAACAATGATGGTTCCATGTCATAGTTCTATGGGATCGATCCTATGGAAAAGCAGAAAATAAAATGAGATGCAGAAAGTGGAGGTGAAATCCTAACTTATATGCAAAAAGTTGGAAAAAATGACTTTTACCAAAGGACCTTTAAAGTGACTCATCTCCCCAAAAGGTTACCAAACCAAAAAGTAAAAGTGTATTCATAACATCCAATAAGAAACTCGAGAATGGAATTAGATGATTTCCAAGCCAAGAAAAATGACAAAGGGGGTCAAAAAAGTGGCAAAAAGGGCCAAAAAAGTCTATAAATAGAAGTTGACAGCTCATTTTGACCATTGTAATTTGAAAATTGAGAAAAAGGTAAAAAATCCCCTTTGCTAAAAATCCCTCCTACATTTCCATTATTCCTTTATGCATTTGATTTTGTTTTTGAGTGGGCACACTCTCCCAAAAAGAGTGTCCCTATCCATACGTAGGTTGTCCAAGGACAACCCAGTTATGTACGTAGGCAGAAAACAGTTTTCCAGCGTACATACACAACTGTGGCCAAAACAACTCGCGTACACCCTCAAAAGGCTTGAAAAAAAATAAGAATGAAAGAGCTAACTCCCTTTTGAACTACCATGGAACAATATGTATGTCCACTGGAGGGAGAGGGAACATGAGGACATTGATATACTAGTCGATGAGGACCCTACTTCCATTGCCACATTGAAACAATGTGGGTTGTGGAAGTTCTTTCGGTGTCCATTTATGAGGGCACAACCCAGGCTACTGAACACCCTGGTTGACTACTGGACTCCAGATGCAGATGAATTTATGATAGAGTGGCATTCGTTGACTCCAACGAATGAGGATATATACATCTTGACTAGCCTCTCGAGGAGAGGGCAACCAGTTAATATGCGCACCTTCCCCCCCGGGCCTTTCAACATTGAGGATTACATCAAGATGTATTATGAGGCCGACACTGAGAAGGTAGGTTATGAAGTTCCCATTCACAATATCACCAGTTTGACATTGAGGGTGATATTACTACTTATTGGGTGGATTACTGGATCTGCAGCCCTTCACCAGGCTTCCTGGGCGCACATGCATTGTGTGATTCAGTGCCAGAAGGCACATATCTATGACTGGAGTACGACCATGCTCACATGCATGAAGATGCATTTGACAGAGTGTCGAGAGCACAACAAAAAGAAATTTGGGTTTGGCACAATCCTTTGCTCATTCTTCTTGTTTGAGAGTGCCCAGTCTGAGTCCTAGAGAGACTGTACGGGGGCATGTGGCCTCCTTTCCGACAGTATGCAGATGGGAAACACTACTACCATGACAGGGGGAGGGAGGGCCATAGAGGACTTTGACGACAAATTCTTTGACTAGTGGGCATGACAGATTCCAGCGATAGAGGACTACCCCTATGCTGGAATCAACTTCTCCAGATATCCGGACATGCCCGTACCTCCCAAAGAGGAGCGAGGAGAGCTAGGTACATGTTTTTTGAAGTTATTTAATTTTTAATTTCTTTTATATATATCATTTTTATATGCATCAGAGTACTGACTTTTGTATCTGTTATGTACAGATGTGGGACCAGTGTGCCCGACGGACTTCACGAGGACTCAGTGGCATCCTCGACCAGAGGTGGGACTAGCAGCAGCCGGTGGACCAACATACACAGGGGGACCTCCAGCTGGAGAGGTTGAGAGAGTTTTGCGGCAGGTGGAGCGGAACCTTACCGTGCTCACTCGTATAGTTCCTATTTCCGAGATCAAGGATCTCCCACCTTCCATGCAGCCTCATGTAGTAAGGGTGCCATAGAATTGGGTCTAGATTTTCTGGCATTTGGCCAACACCGTTGTTCACTACAGCAGGGCCAATAGGCCCCGAGCTTAGACAGGCCAAACTATTATGTGTTGAGGGTACCTTTGTATATTTTTTAGGGAATAAGCCCCGTGATGTATACCAGACCTTATTTTTTGAGGCATTCACTCCCACCTATGTACTCTTGACATGTTGACATATATATATATATATATATATATTTACATCTTTATTCATCTTATGGATCACATTTTTTACAAATGTATGTACATGTGTATGTGTGTGCAACATGCGAATCTAATACTTGATTAGCTAGAGTATCTGTTATTTGATTTAATCTCCTAGGAACATGGATATACGTAATGTAATCAAAGTAACGTTCTAAGAGATGTACCCTAAGGAAACGTCTGTGCAAAGTAGGATCATAAATGCAGTAAACTCCATTTAACTAGGACACAACCAGCTAAGAATCTAAGTAGACCTAGAGGTGAGAGATGCCATGCGACAAAGAATCACGAAGAAAATCTATCATTGCGTTGTACTCGAAGACATTGTTTGTGGTGTCACCTAAACATATACCTCCAGAAGATAGGAACTAGCCTCCAGGTGTGAAAATCACCCAAGCTGTGGAAACAAGCCTTCGAGTGTGTTGGCTAGTATCATCCGTGAACCCAAAGAACACCTCCGATTCATTTGACATCTTCCACAGTGAACAAATATGACATAAATAATGACATGTCCATAAAACAAAAAGAAAAAAATTGTATAACAACTATACATATGTACAAGAAGTCACACAGATGACCAACCTAAGAGTAATACTTCTTGAGGTAGAGCCCATTTCTAGGCTCTGCCAAGGCATTTCCCTCAAATTCAACAAGAGGATAAGAACCCTTCTTTAATACCTCTTTCACGATGAAAGGTCTGAACCACATGGGTTTGAACTTGCTTACCCCTAGGGGATCTTTCTCTTGATCGTAGACCCGGACAATATCGCCTTTGGAGAAAATCCGAGGATGAATGGACCGATCATATTGACACTTGAATCATTTCTTATGAGCCTCATTGGCTGAGGCTGCATCACGATGTTTCTCATCGAGCTACTCAAGATATAATAGACGTTCCTCAAGCAGTGAAGTGTCTGGCAGTAACTCTACTGCCAAATTTAAAGACGGGATCTGACACTCAATAGGCAAGACTGTTTCAAGCCCGTATATGAGTTGAAAAGGTGAGAAACCAGTGGCAGTGTTTATAGACGTTAGGTAGGCCCATAATGTCGAGTACAACAACAAATGCCAATTTGGCTTGGGAGAATTGATCGTTTGCTGAAGAATAGTCTTGAGAGACTTATTCAAAGCTTCCACCTAACCATTCGCTTGTGGATAGTAGGGTCATGAATGTTCTTGCCTCAACCCAAGATTTGATGTTAACTCAGACATCATTTTATTTTGGAAGTGACTGTCATGGTCAGTGACAATCTCCTTTAGGATGCCTAACCTTGCTACTATCTGGTTAAAAATGAAGAGAGTTGTTGTTTCTCCATCATTGTTAAACGTTGGCATAGCCTCAACCCACTTTGTGAAGTAGTCTACCGCTACGATTATATAATGATGCCCCTGGATGAAGCCAGGTGGCATGTAGTAAAATCAATCCCCCACTTAGTGAAGGGACCAACAATGATGATGGGAAACATGGAAGCAGGATGTGCCCTCATATTCTGAGAGAAGATCTGACATAGGTGGCACTTCTTGACTGACTCAACGCAATATTTTATTAATGTAGGCCAAAAGTAACCGGCACATAGAATCTTTTGGGCTGTTGCCAACCTAGAAAAATGACCATCACATGCTCCAGTGCGGAAGTCGTTTAGAATGAGCTGTACTTCCTTGTGTATAAGGCACCAATGAAGAGTGCAATCTATGCCTCAACGATACAAAGTGTCATAGTGTATGAGATAGTTTCATGCCTGATGGTGAATTCATCGACGCTCATCATGGGAAGAAGAAGCAGGGCACTTCAAAGCATGGAGATAGACTAGTATATCTCCATACCAGGGGTCTGAATATGCAATCATAAAAAGATATCCTTTGATAGGCGATTCTTCGGGCATGTCATCACTAGATTCAACCGGATGTTCCGAAATAAGTTCCGCAAAGACCATCGACTTTTTGGATTTCGTGGAAACAAAATCCAAGTCAAATTCCTGGAGGATTACAATCCATCTACTGATCTTTCCACCAATGAACCGTCGTGTTAACACATATTGAAAGGGGTTCACAACAATAATGACGGTGATCTTGCAAAGAATAATGTAATGAAAGAACTGTTGGAAAACATGCACTGTTGCCAAAGTGTTATAACCCTAATTTTCACCAGACATGCTTACCTGGCATCAGGCCATCTCAAATTTCTTGTTTTCCAAAACACTACTGAACAACTCTTCTTAAAAATACCTTTTTTAAAGTCCCATGCACCTTGCTCCACTACAGCCCGCGTGTATCTATAGTGTCCATGCTAGCTGATCCACTACAGCCCGCGTGGACCTACAGAAGCACGAAAAAAGGAAAATTGTTGACGGAACACACAAATTTGGGCAAGTTAACTAAACCTTTAGGCCATGCATGGCCGGTCATTCGACCAAATACCTAGCTCCTTCTAGCCTATAAAAGAAGGGGCAAGGGTCCCATTTGAAAGGAGGAAAATCATAGTAAAGAAACTATACCCGATTGAGCATTCCCTTTGTCCCAACCTTTAGCCATCGTTGTGCAAAGAGAAGTATAGAGAAAAGAAGTTGGAAGACAGTGGAAGAAGAGCCCAAGACCAGGACCAAGGAGAAGTAGCTGACTTTATCATTGTAAGGTATCATTGTGAAGTTAATAAAAGAATTGCTTTTCCCGTCCCGCCATATGAGATTGTCATTATTTGAATATTGATTGCACCATTGATTAAATCTATAACCCATTAGTTCATAGATAAAATACATGTGGAGTTCTTTGTTTGTCTTTTGTGAATGCAGGTCAGCATTGGGAGCAGAGTTGCAGTCAAAGAACGACCAAGCGTGAAAAGGGATCGACATCAAACACAAAAAATAAGGTACGTCAACTTAATCTCTTGAGCCTTGTATTTACATATGAGTAATGGGGGTTTAGTCATGGGATGATGGTAAAAAGTAAGAATCTTTAGGTCATTTCTGCATGCATGATAAAATCCTTAGTGCTAGTCCATAGGAGGGATTTCCCACCCACAACAGAATTGGCAACCATACTGTGGAACTCTAGGGTTTTTGGGAATGTTTTTTCTTGGGTATTTTTAAAAAACTGGTTTCATTCTTTGTTTTTAAAGTTTCTGCAAAAGTTTGAGCTTACAGAGTTTCTAATCTTCCATACCAGTTATCTTTGTTTCTTCGCTTGACTGCATTTTTGAGACCCACAGAGGTACACGTGGCCTGTATAAGGTCTTCACACGTGTACTCACGCCCTACCTTCCCACAGACCGCGTGTACACTCTAGCTGAGGAAGTGTCAGTCGCGTGTATGATTCCAAAAAAATTCTTTTAGAGAGGCAGTCATCCTCTCTCCTGTAAAAAATAATTCTTCTTAGGGGTTTTATCAAACTCTTTCTAGTCTTTGTTGTTTGCAGTCTATAGCTTAGGTTTCACCTCAGATTGGTTTGTTCTCTGAAGTTTTCCTTGAATTGTTTTCTTTTGTTTTTTCTGTTAAAGCAAGTGTCTGATTCTTCAAGAGATCCTGGTTCTCAGTACCAGTAGTCTCTACCTGGGCTTGATTGCTTGGCCTTTCATTTGTCCTAGAGTTTCAAAGATACACACAGCCTGTATAAGGCCTGCATGCGTGTACACATGCCCTGACTTTACACAGCTCGTGTGCATATGCTTGCTGTTGAACTGTCAGCAGCGTGCCTGTGGAGAAATTTTTTGTTTAAGATAAGGCAAACATCCTTTCCTTTGACAAGAGTTATACCTCTCAGGTTTTTTGGTCTCTGTCATAGTGGTCAGTAACTTAGGTTTGATCACAACAATAGCTTTCTTTTTTTTCATTAATTAGTTTTCCTCAAAATTTTCTTTTCATAGGGGTTTTAGATAAGTGTGAGAGTCCCGTTTTAATTTTTTTGTGTATTATTTTTAAAGTGACTCTTTGCAACCTACGCTTAGGCTGAAAGTTTTCTTGGTCTTTACTTGTTGATATTTTTCCTTTTTTCTTTGTGAGCATTCAAATTAAAAAAAATCTTTTATTTCTTTGTTTGGTTAAATAGTGTTGGTTTGCATTAGTAACCAGGAAAAGTTTTTGCTTTCATAATTTCTTGATGGTTTACTTAGATCATAAGTAACTCGTAGTCGAGTGAAATCCTGCTTTGAGTTTGTTGTTTAAAGATCTTAGAGAAATTTTTAGTTTGTGTTAGCGATATTTCTTGTCTTGGGATTAGGCGTACCCAGGTCTACAGTTTGCACGGGAAGCACCTGAGCATATCGCGAGATAATCCCATTTTTGTAGCAGCAAGTCGAGCAAGCGAGCAGGCAAATTTTTGTCTTCAGTAGTCGAGAACCATCCTCAAAGCGAATCAACGGTCAGAATCTTACAGAGGAGATCGACAAAATTTCGTTAGCCGTTAGATCTCGAGAAGTTGCGTCGGGGTTAACCCCTAGTGTGCAGAGGAGGAGGATCGGAGTTTTCGACGATGAGAAACTCTTGCATGCGGGAATCGCGATCCACAATTTCCCGATTGGATCAAAACTGTCCATCAACAGGGACACGTGTTGCGATCCCGCAGAGTTGGGGATCGGGGAACTAAAAGTCCCATGCACATGACAACGGGAATCGCGATATCTCGATACGCGAATTTCCCGACAGAGTCAAGGACCGTAGTGGGGGACAGGTGTCGGAAGGTCAATCCTTGTAGGGAGACAATGCCAAGTGGCATCGGCATATCGTGAAATCGGAGGTTCGTGAGTTGGAGCTGCAAAGATTTGTGTCCAGAGTCACGAGATCGCGAGAAGCGATGTCTCGGCAACCGCTGGTTAGCGTGTGGGACCGCAAGAGGAAGACAGGTGGCAGGATTTCACGATGGGGATCAGACCGTTGACATGTCAACGACCATGAGCCATCGGGTTTCGAGAAATCGTGAGTCCGAAGGATGCGTGCTCGTTGACATCGCAAATCATAAAACCCCGAGGGAAAGTATGGTCGAGGGCATATGGTAGTGGTCACTTGGACCAGGGCCTAGTCGGAAGGCTAGCACGGACGGCGCATCGGCAATCGGAGAATCGCGACTACCGGGCACTTGTGTATCGAGACATCAGAAATACCGAAACCTCGATAGAGGTTCGGCTCAGATCACATAAGAGGTGGTCGTATGGACCATAGTATGGCCAGGAGGGCTAACCCATACACGCGCTCATCGGAGAATCGACGATCGGGAGTTCAAAGGGTCAAGAACTCTCAACAACGGGGAATGCAAAACCTCGAAACCCAATACAGATTCGGGAAAAGGTCTCGATGAAGTTCAGGAGATCATAAGAAAAGGAGAAAGAGGGTGGGTGAGGCCTCGCGTCACCCATTTATTGCAGAGTATGGAGGTCCCGGTTGAAATTGACCCAGGAGGGTCCCTTGTACCGGTTCTCTTCAGGAAAGCCACACCGAGTCTCCAACTCACCAGAGAAGCCTGCACACGCTAGTTCAATATTCAAAGGGCTCAGGTACCCCCTGGCACGAGCCATGCTGAATTAAAGAGGCACATGACAGGGGAACAGAGGGCAGATTTGATGGAGGCAGACTGACAACCCGTCCTGATAGAGAAGCTCCTCAACGTTAAGCATTGAATTCGCGATATGATCGTACCTTGAGGACCAGAGTTAGTCCCAAGTATATGTAGGAATTTTTTCCATTTTTGTAAGGATCGATGGTTGAGCAGAGCTCCCGGTTGTAAAGTTTTAATGAAGCACTGTTATTCTGGTTATGTGTGAACTTTTGAGACTTCTTGCCTTATGAATGCCAGTTTCTTTCATGTCTTTGTTTACACTGTGTTAGAGCAACTCGGAATTAGAGGATCCAGTCGAGCTGTAGCTATTATAGGATGATGTTGTAATGGATCACTGTAATAGTTGCGCTGTCTCTAATCAGTTCTTGTGATTTCCCCAGTGCTGAGAGACTTGGAATTGGAGGATCCAGTCAAGTCCCCTCTCAGTTCCTTGAGACCCTGAACCAAGCGGATCTTGCATTTAGAGTTTTTCTTCTGCAAACGACTGAAATCCTGTTGCCTAAAGCTATTTGTTCACCTTTCTTGCTAAGTATTCCACCTGTTCATATTTTAATCAACCCGCTGGCTGAAGTTGGGATTCCAGACCTCCTTTGTTCTTTACGTACCAGAGACAGTCTCTGAGTTAGAATAATATCTCCTTGAGTCTTTATCTCCATTTGATCATCCTTTATAAACAAATCGTGACATTAAACTGATGGGTGTCGGGCTCTGCTCCTGCAAGCAATCTAGGAGTGACTTCCGACGCTAACAGTTTGAAAAGTTTTTTTCAAGAAGAAGTTATTTTGTTTCCAACTTTCTGTTTATTTTTCTTTCGTCCTTCAAACATCACTAGTTTCACTTTCATAACCTTTGAATTAAGACAAGCCATAAAAATTAATGCTAAATATCAAATTCATTAGACTTTTTATGTTTTTAGGGTCAACCAACTAGTTTAGGGTTAGGGCCTTGAATTAGGTTGGAGAGGAACTCTTCAAGGCCATTAAATCAAACATTGGAGTCTGAGTTAGGGAGTGTCCAAGTCCATTATCGTGAAAGTTATCCTGGACCCCCCTCTAACATAGGGGATAAACATGAGGTTGTGTGTGGAAAGGTAGCGGAGATAACCCCTCCAAAGCTGGACCAATCATGGTGGAGAACACATATAGAGGGCTTGTCTTGGTATTCCGTCGATTGCATTTGCCACAGAGCTTTGTGGGTCTTGAATCTGTTCAAGTTCCTTAGTTGTCTTATGGACCACTTTCCTTCGATACCCTTGATAGGTTTCAGGCTTGATACCTTGCTCATTTTTGTCTACCCGACTGTCGACTGTACCCGCCTGGTGATTGTTCGCACGCTGGCAACCTAGTTGCCTATCTTTTTTAGAGACATATACAGGGGACTGCGGGGGTATACCACGGTACCTAAGAAAAACATTGGGCCACACTTTGTAGAGTATACCTAGAGGGTGCTTCTATGTTTGAGTTGCACTTGCACAGGTAAGTTGCTCTAATGTTGGTTTTTGTAACTATTCTTCCAACTAGTTAGTCGTTTTCTTGATTTTCCTTTAGGAACTTTTAGTGTGTGCTCTGTGCTCCCTAGTTTTCCATAGTGCGTTAGTCAATCATGGCTTTGGGTCTCTGACCTAGGGTGGTAGACCACCCACTCTACCGGTCATGAGGACTTTTTTGTCTTCCGCTTAGAAACATGGAGCCGCCTCTTTATAGGCGTTGTTTTGATACCACTGGTTTGCTAGAGTCAGTGCGTGAGACTTTTACGGACTTGAACGATCCCGCAAGGAGAGAAAATGTGCATAGGATATTCATGGCTAATTTTCCCAACCATACCAACCAAGGAACCCCTTCACAAGGGGATTCTTGTGCTTTTCCCTTCTTTGGAAACGTTGGTGTCCCTTTGATGGCCACTTTGTACATTCCTGGGTTGAATGTGGGACTACCGGTTTGGTTGGGTACCATTCAAAATGTCCCAAATGCTCTTGACACTTCTTAGTTAAGCACCTTAAGTCATGAGCACCCTGTTGATGTTTCTTCATTAGCAAAGTCTTCTCCTCCTCCTTCTCTCGCCTCTGATGAAAGTACAGTTACTAGTAACCGGAAGTCTAAATGAAGCAGAAAGAGGAAGAATAGGAAGAAGAAATCACCAACCTCTGCGAGTCATGTTGGAGATAGGTCGACAACCTCTACAAGTCACATTGAAGACCAGCACCCAACCTCTGCAAGTTATGCTAGGGGCACACACCCACCCTCTGCAATTCATGCTGGGGAAAAAAGTCCAGTCACTACTAGTCATACTGGTAATAGGTCTGTAGCCTCTATAAGTCATGTTATCGACCCATCACTAACCTCTGCAAGTCATGTTGGATATGTGCAACCAACCACTGCTAGTCATGCTGGGGGCATTAATTCTATTGAGAAACCTAGACGGATAGGACGTAAGCCTAAGTTCCCTTGTAAGCTTTGCAAGGGAGATCACCTTACTCATTTGTGCCTTGGCATTCCAGAGGTACAAAGATTGTGGTCCCTGTCTGCAAGATCTTCTAACTTTGAGTCTTCTCAGGTTTCCTCACAGTCTATTCAACCTTTGGTTGAGAAAGTGGTCACACCGATGTAGTCATCGACTGATCCCACTCCTCTTTTGGGGGGTGAGGTGCCTTCATACCATGTAGTCTCTCAGCCTATTCAGCCATTGGTTGAGAAAGTGGTCATGCCAATGCAGTCATCGACTAATGCCACTCCTCTTTTGGGGGGTGAGGTGCCTTTAGACCATGTAGTCTCTCAGCCTATTCAACCATTGGTTGAGAAAGTGGTCATGTTGATGCGGTCATCGACTGATCCCACTCCTCTTTTGTGGGGTGAGATGCCTTTAGACCATGTAGTCCTGCAGCCTATTCAGCTATTGGTTGCAAAAGTGGTCATGCCGATGTAGTCATCGGATGATCCCACTCTTCTTTTGGGGAGTGATGTGTCTATCGACTATGTTTTTAGCATTTCCGGTTCAATATTTTTAGAACAAAGGGGCATTCTGATCGCTCCGAGCACACCCCCTCCAAGCTCTAGGATGGTTTCCTTTGATTGGAATGACCTTGTTGAGCCTTGTCTTCCTTCCTCCGCACCCTTTCAAATAAGGGTTGAATTTAATTCAACAAACATTTATCGATGTATTGTGGATGAAGGAGCCTCTGCAAGTATTTTATCCTCCTCAGTTTGGAAAGTCTTGGGTTCTCCCAAGCTTATGTCTGCTTCACATGAGTTATTGGATTTTGACAGATGTCCTAGTGAATATTTGGGGGTTCTTCCTCAGTTGCCTATCTCGTTAGGTGGGAATATTGTCCATGTCGATGTTATAGTGGTGCAAGGCCCGTTAGATTTCAATTTTCTTCTCGGGCGTGATTATGTATATGCTATGAACGCTGTGGTATCTACGCTCTTCCGAGAGATGCATTTCCCTCACAATGGAAGCATTGCTACTATTGACCAGCTGACATATGATAATCACCATTCTAATTCAGCGTTAGTTTAGGCTGCCCCTTTATATGTTCCTAGTGTTCGTGTAGACTCCACCCTGCCACGGGTTAATTATGTGGCGTATTATCCTCGGTGTTCAATTACTTCTGAGCAGGAACCTGTGCAATCATGTTTTCCCTCTCGAGACTTGGTCTCAGCAATTTATCCTTTGGTTTATCCAATGGGGGCATGGGAACCATTGTTTCCCCCTCTTGGTCCAAGTAGGCTTGAGTATCCTTCCGAGTCTGATCTTGTTGTTCGTAGATCCTCAAGTCCTCGTGCTTGTGATTCTTCGCTGATAGACTCTGCCTGTCCTGGCTAGAATCTCCATCGTCATATGGAGTATGGTCAGCTTACTTCACCCTTTGGGACTGTCGACCCTCGTTTGCGTGATTTCTCGGATGTTGAATTGCCTTCAGATGAGGCTATCCTTGAAGCCATGACTACGACTTCTATACCGTGGGAGGAATTACACTGTGGTTTGTGTTTTCTTCCCTTTTGGGAGACTTCCCAAGTTGACTATCGAAGAGACTCTTGGTCTGAGCCTAGCAGTGGGATCTACCTGAACCAGTTTCATACATGAGTCGTAGCCCCCACGAGTCTTCTTTTAAGCCCTTTTCAGACCCTTTAAACATGAAAATATTTTTGAGTGATCTTGTTGACCTTCACGCTCGCTAAATTGAAATTTGAAGTCACGTCTGTCTGGCGGTATTTTACCCCTTTTTCAATCCGTATGGTCAAATGTACAAACAAAGGTACACTCTAGGGACCTCGTTTCTCTAGAAGAGTACTCTCAGATATAATTTTAATCCTTTTCAGGCCTGAGGGACTAAATCTACGAAAAGGATACCCCCATAGAGTCCATAGTTAATCTCTTTTCAGACTCCCTAAAATTGAAAAGATCGGTGAGTGAGCTGATTCTTTCACACTCGTTAAAATGGTCTAGAAGAACATTCCTGATGGAGTCCATAGTTAAGATTTTTTCAGACTCCTTAAAAATGAAAAAAATTCCAAGTGATCTTGTCTTTATCACACTCGTTAAAATGGTTTTGAATAGACATATTGTTGGTGCTAGTTCACCCCTTTTTTTAACCAACTAGACTACCTTCGAAAAAGGTACCCCATCAGAGTCTCCTTTTACGTTTTTTTAGACTCTCTAAATATGAAAAACTGCCGAGCTTACCTTCTCTGGGCTTGTTAAACTTACATCAAAGGACGTTACCATTGTGTGTCTTATTAATCACATTTGCATACTTGCATCTTTTGCCTAATGCCAACTCCATGTTGCTCTCAACTGAACCATCTGAAGCATGCCTTATACGCAAGCCCTGTAGCATTTTGCCTCTGCGTCTTGACACCTTTGGCCCCTAGAGAATTTTTCTCGAGTGTCCTTTTCTTGCATATGTCCCTTTTCCCTGAGCATCCCTGTGTTCCATGAGCTTGGAACTAGTATGTTTGTGACACTCGATTCCTCCTTTGTAACGTAGCATTATTTTATTCTTTTTCCAAAATTATTGAAAAAGACAAAAAAAAATCAAATATACCCCAAAAAGAGGAAGGGAAAAGTATTTTCTTTGTATTGGTAGCACAATGAGTCGCCCTTGGATAAAGCACATCTTTCAGTTTGTTCATCAAACCCTGGGATTTAATATGACCTTAGGAAGCTGTTCCTGCTACATTGAGCTGTGTCCTCCTTTGTTTGGTTATTCTTCCAAACATATGGAGAGTTTGTGTTGCCTCCTGCCTCGTAAACTTATGTTAATGCCATGCTGCCTAAGTCTCATCTTTTGTCGTGCTATTATCCAAGGGAAGTTTTTCTAATCCTGAGTTGGCCCCTCTGTAGTTTGTCTCTTTCTCTCATGCCTGGCCATCCTCAAATTCCAATCAAGTCTTTGTTCGAAATCAATGAAGCCTTTAGTCTGATCATCAAGATTATCTAGTCCATGACCGACGAGCCATCAAAGACCTCTAGGTAGTGAATTCGTACACTCATATTACACTCCTACCTGAGTTTTGAAGATTTTGAAGTTGTTGCTCGAGCTCTAAAGACCTCATCTCCATCCATCAGGTCTTATCAACTTCTAGAAGATGGATACTCTACATGTATATCTTTTTGATTTCGAGATGTAGCTTTGCTGTGTATTGCTCACGGCTACACTTTATATGGTTATATGACATGGATCTACAGTGTATTTGATTGGTAGCCATGATTTTATTTCATCCTAAGCATGGGTATGCCCTCCCCGGTAAGACAATTATTATTTTGCAGAAGGTACCTCTCGATTTCTAGTCCTTGGTCTCACTTGCTTGGTACGTTGGTGAAGATTGATAATGTATTTTGGCCATCAGATGCTCTTCTGACCTCACACATTAGGGGGCATATGTTATAACCCTAATTTTCACCAGACATTCTTACCTAGCATTGGGCCATCTCAGATTCCTTCTTTGCCCAAACACTACTGAACAAATCTTCTTAAAAATACCTTTTTTAAAGTCCCACGCACCCTACTCCACTACAGCCCACATGTATCTACAACATCCATGCTAGCTGACCTAGTATAGCCCACGTGGACCTACAGAAGAATGAAAAAAGGAAAGTTGTTGATGGAACAAACAGCTTTGGGCAAGTTAAATAAACCTTTCGGCCATGCATGGCCAGTCATTCGACCAAATACCAAGCTCCTTCTAGCCTATAAAAGAAGGGGTAAGGGTCCCATTTGAGAGGAAAATCATAGTAAAGAAACTATACCTGATTGAGAATTCCCTTTGTCCCAACCTTTATCCATCCTTGTGCAAAGATAAGTATAGACCAAAGCAGTTGGAAGATAGTGGAAGAAGAGCCCAGGACTAGGATTTAAGAGCAGTAGCCGACTTTATCATTGTAAGGTATCATTGTGAAGTTAATAAAAGAATTTCTTTTCTTGTCCTGCCATATGAGATTGTCATTATTTGAATATTGATTGCACCGTTGATTAAATCTCTAACTCGTTAGTTCATAGATCAAATGCACGTGGAGTTCTTTGTTTGTATTTTGTGAATGCAGGTCAACATTGGGAGCAGAGTTGTAGTCAAAGAACGACCAAGCGCGAAAAGGGATCGACATCAAACACAAAAAATAAGGTACGCCAACTTAATCTCTTGAGCCTTGTATTTACATATGAGTAATGGGGGTTTAGGCATGGGATGATGGTAAAATGTAAGAATCTTTAGGTCATTTCTACATTCATGATAAAACCCTTAGTGCTAGTCCGTAGGAGGGATTTACCACCCACAACACAAAGTAAGCTTCTCAACATGGGAATAGTTGAGTTCTGACCCAACCAGGCCTTGGATCAGGTAATAAATAACATGCTCCTTGAGTAGATCGTCCTCTGGAAGCAAGACCATGCCGATGGTCGACTCTACAATGACCAAGTACAACAAGAAATGTCTGTTATAATCGGGAGGCCAGAGCAGAGGGGAAAACATAAGGGCACGTTTCAATGCTTCAAAAGAGCAGTGAGCAGCTTCGTCCCAACAAAAAGGGACTCCCTTTTTCAATAAACACATGAACCCTCTAGTGATCTCGGTGTAGTTCATGAAAAAATGCCGAAGAAAGTTATCTTTCCTCTGTAAGCTCTGAATTTGGGGTATTGTGCATGGGGGAGGCAACTGAACTATCGCCTCAACCTTAAGAGGATCAACCATGATCCTTGTTGTCGAAACAATGAAACCTAAGAGATGAACCAACGTCACACATAAACTGCATTTGTTAATATTCAGGTGAATCCAATAGTAGCGACATTGTTTGAAGATTAGTCATAGATGTGTGGGATGATCATATATATTGCGAGAGCGTGATGCTAGACCATAAAGATAATCCCTAACTATATGTCTGAGGTCGTGGAAATCAAAAGACATGGCCCTCTGAAAAGTGGCTCCAACATTCTTCAGGCCAAAATGCATCTTACGATAAGAGAATGTGCCCCAAGGATAGATAAAGGTTATTTTATGCTGGTCTTCGGGTTTGATCTGAATCTGGTTATATCCCAAAAAACCATCCATTAATGAAAAGACCTCATAGCCCACACATTCATCGAGAATATGATCGATGAATGGGGTGGGAAAATTATCTTTTAGACATGCCTTGTTCAAGTCATAGAAGTCCATGCACACATGAATCATACCCTGTTTTTTATTAACCGGAATGGAGTTTGACACCCATTCTGTCAATTGCATGGGGTAGATAAAACCAACTTTAAGCAGTTTTTCTACTTCAGCCTTAATCGCTGCCACTTTCTGAGGATTCACCGGATGAAACTTATGTCGAACCAACTTGGTGTTAGGATAAGTCGTTATCTCATGTTCGACAATTCTTGGATCAATGCCTATAATTTCCTCATAAGACCAGGCAAAAACGTTGCATAATTCCTTAAACAACTCAGTATAAATTCAAATCTCTTCGGGGGAGTAGTATGCTCCGACAAAAACATTCTCCATGATGTTAGGGGTTCTGGAGATATATATATGGGTCATTTCAGCGATACTCACCATATTACCCTTGGCATAAACTATGTGCATAGCTAGAGGATTAATAGGACAAGACCTATCTCCAGACATAGTCAGCACAAATTCAATTGCCTCTATTCTTCTTAACTCTGGGAGGAAATAAAATCTGTGATGGAGATCATCCCAGGGTCTTTCTAGACCAGTCAATGCCTCAAGAATCGCCGCGTCTGAGGGAAAGACTAGGTCTAAAGAATATATAGTGGCAATAAAAACTTGAGCCCAAATACACTTGAGAACTGGATCTAACTCTTGTGCGGGAGTCGAATCGGGATCGACCGAAGCTTGTTGGACAATGCTATACGCAACTTTTGTCATGGACAAGGGAATGGCCATGCCAAAATTCCCTATCCCTTCCATCAAGGCCGATGGGGAAGGAAGAGTCCATAGATCATGAAAGTAAGTCGTTCTAAACGATGACATTTGAAAATTTTCAGCCCTAGGCTGGTCAGGGGTAGTCGATATAAAATTGAAATCGCTAGAAGGAGGTGGGTAATTGAAAGTACCCGTCAATGATGGACATAAACCAACCTCTATGTTGATGGTGTCGAGTTGAGGTTTATCAATCATCAGGACCGTGGATGGCCCCAATGAAGGGCCAGGACAAGAGAAGGACAACTGGTCAATGGTCACGATTTGGCCCTCGTGTGGAAACAATAATACCCAAAAAACTGTGGCAACCACTGCATGCATTGCATAGGTCCTATTCCTTCCTAACAAATGGTTGGAGTTGAGAGGTGCATCGACCACTTCAACTTCAATGCACACATTCTTTCCTCCTAACTGCACGGGGAAAGAAGGAATAATTCCATGTGGTCTGAATGAATGACCATCGAATGTCGTAAGAAATGTAGGCGAAAAAGACAAAACGGGTTGGCCAATGGCCTTCTAACACGCCAACGACATCATACAAGTTGATATGCCCTTGTCAATCATCGTATGAAATATATTTCAAGTAAAAGATTTTGTGGTGTGAGCCAATACTATCTTAAACGCAATGTGGTAAGGAAGGCGAGGCTTCAAGTCAGTTGGATCAAGAATGATCACTCCTAGGTTACAAGTATATGCAGATCCCAAGGCAAATAATAGAGCCTTGCTCTACAAAGGGAACCTTTGGAGGACCTTCAAAGAAGACATTCCACAAGGGTTTTTTTCCAAATCCTCCACAACAGACTAGTTATGGGCAACCCTCGTGTTTAGATTATGAGAAGCTTTCTTGAACACCCCTTTTAGGATGAGTGTCATTGTTTCGCCCATTGTCTTCTCAATCTGGAGAGGAACTGGTGGGTTTGTGGCTTCTTTACCCTTTTGGGTAGAGTCTGACATTCCATAATCTTGGGTCCTGGTTTCTATATGAGAGTTACCTTTCACCATGTAAAAATTCGCGGCTGAGGTATTACTAGTAGACGCAGGGAGCCCCTGACTGCCCCCTTCCGTGCTCAAATATGATGAGGCTTGAGCCATGTTTTGGCCATGTGAAAATGGGTTTGTCAACACAACAGGTTTTTTTTGTGCCAATAGCTTCTTGGCCTTTGCAAGTCAAGGGAACAAGTGAGTCGTGTAGTCCTCCGTGCAAAGGTTACACGGATACTTCGACTTTCTCTTCTCTACTTTTACCCCACCAACATTGTTGTTAACATTTTTGTCCCCTTTACCCTTCTTGTTCCATTGTTTTTTATTTCCTTTAGGCTGTTGGTTGGAATTCAGGTTCATCGAATGCACACTATGTACATCTGGCATTTGGGTAGGGGGAATAACCAAACTAGAGGTTTGGCTAGCCGTCGTCTGTTGTATCGACACTTGTTGCAATTTATTTGACAACAAATCAGTGGAATTTCCTTGTGCTGAGCCCAATATACCATCAACATATGGTCCAAACTTTTGTTTGGCCTTGTCGAGGATGGACCGTGGCACATCTGGAAAAATCTTATAGAGTAAGCTAGACTGAGATTAAATCAATTCGAGTTTTTGCACTTTCATTATCACCTCCTCCTTTGAAAATGCTCCTGAAGTTGCAACATCCTTGGATACAACTAGTACCAAGGACTTCAACAACCACTCCAATAAGAAATTCGGTGGGACCTGTACCTTAATAAAGCTCTTCTGATGCCACCATTATCAGATGTGATCAAAGATATGATCGGCCTTAGTCTACTCAAAGTTGGCCAACAATTTGGTGTCGGCATCGTATCTCATGGGTAGTTGGAAATGGTTTAGGAAAACCATCGCCAGGTCATTAAAGTAAGAATACCTTGAGAGATTGAAGTCAATATACCATTTTGTGTCACCCCCGATAAGAGTGCGTTGAAACAGGCGCAACTGTACAGAGTCGTCTCGCAACGATTTGGAAGAGCACCGTAAGTGGAAAGTTCTCACATGATCACCTGCATCTTCACTAGGCTTGCCTTCGAATTTTGGAATATCCAAGGGAAACTTAGTTGGCATGGGAGGCCAACAAAGATCATGAAAAATCAGGTCATTAAGCAACCTTGAAAAGTCTGTCAAATGTAGCGTTTCCAAAAGTATTTTGGGTTGGGTACTATGTACAGGAAAAAGGGGACCTGGATTTTGAATGGCACCAGGTTGCCAGGAAAAGTTGGGTTGCTGTCCAGGGTTCTGGTAGAAACCATGGCCTTGACCAGTGTACAAAAACTATGTTTTCTAGGAAATCATCGGATGAATCCCATAATTGGACGATGTGGGTTGGGCGAGGATTGCTCCCTACATTGTGTTCCAAGGATTTTGGAAGGGGATACCCCCAACCGATCCGACGGGTATAGGTATTGATCCCTACCCGGGGTTCCATTGACCATTGAAGGGGTTTTCCCTGACTGACATCCCTTGTGAGGGAACTGATCCTTGCCAAGGATTCCAAAGTCCTTGTGAGGAGAAAAATCATGTACTTTCCCTCTATGTAGGAATAGTACCTTGCACAGGATTCTGTTGTCCAAAACCGAGGTTGCCCTCAGCCGAGATAATAGTTGAAGAAATGATGTTATTACCAAATGCATCGAACAAAGAGAACGACATGGATCCCACCGGCATAGTGTAAGATGAAGGTCTTAAACTATGTGCTCCAAACAAGCTGTAGTTAGCACTTGACTCGATAGGTTGTTGGAAAGAATTACTGAGTGAGGGGGTTGGAGGACATATGTGACCCCCACCATAAGGGATAACATTAAAGGAGACTGAGGTGCCCCCAGTAGAACCTTGCATGAAAGCGTTTGAGATCCCTACCCCTAGACCCATGGTATGTAGGGTGGAGTAGGTAAGGACTGAGTTCAAATTGAATCCAGACATCCCATATGAGAATGGAGGTCACGTCGCACTCTGCGTAAATGAAGCAGTGGTCATCGTGGATGAAGGTATCAAACCATTGCTCGAGGTAGAGGGATTCGAGACCACTATGGTTCAGACTGGTGAAGGTGGGTTAGGAGGCAATATAACCTTTGTGATAGTAGCTGAAGAGGGAGTATGAGGATTCCCGGATGAAGTAGCAACATTTGATTCCATGGATGCTTGTAAGACTAACTGGCGCTCGACGGGTGTCACCTTAGGAGGGAAAACTTGTACTAACATTGGCACCGACAAGTCGGTGATCGGAGGGTTGGTTGGCCTGAGAGATTCCGCTCTAAGGTAAAAAATAGTAGGTTCCTTCGGAGTCGAGTAAGCTCCTCTCGGAGATGGATCGGGCACAGTTTCTTGTGGCCTTGTCGCTTTGGATGACCCTTGTTGGTCAAATATTCACCGTAATGGTGGTAGTGGTGGCTCTAATGCAATCAACGACGGGTCCTAAAGCCTTTGCGACCGACGGAGCTATTGATCTTCCACTTTGTGAAAATTTCAACGACACAGTAAGGCTTTAACTATCATCTAAAACCAAGCACACACTAGATAAATTCCTATAAGATAAATTAAGAAAACCACTATCTAGTAGGAAGAACAGTTATGCCAACCAACACTAGAGAAACTTACCAATGCAATTGCAACTCGAACATAGAAGCACCCTTCGGGTATACTCTGCAAAGTGTGACTCGAAGTCTACTCTAGGTACTATGGTATATCCCCGCAGTCACCCGTGTAAGCCCCTATAATATAGGAAACTAAGTTGCAAGCTCACAAACAGTCACTAGGCAGGTATAGTCGACAGTCGGGTGGACCACAATGAGCAGGATAACAAGTCTAAAACTTATTAAGGGTATCGAAAGAAAGTGGTATAGAAGACAACAAAGGATCTCGAAAAAATTCAAGGTCCATGAAGATTTGGAGGCAAATGCAGGCGAGAGTACTCCCAAGATAGATCCTCAATATGCGTTCCCCACTACGTTTAGTTTGAAGTTGGAGGGGTTATCTCCGCTGTGTTTCTTCATGCAACCTTGTGTTTATCCCCTATGTTAGAGGGGGTCCCGGATAACTTTTACGTCACTAGACTTTAACACTCCCTAGCTCTGGCTTCGATGTTTGTTTAACGGTCTTGAAGAGTTTCCTCTCCAACCTAATTCAAGGCCCTAACCCTAAACCAATTGGTTGACCCTATAAACATAAAAGTCTAATTAATTTTAGTTTTAACGTTCGTTTTAATGGCTTGATTAACTCAAAGGATATGGGGATGAAACTAGTGATGTTATGAGAGACGAAAAGAGGAGAAAAAGATGAAACTCTGAAAGCAAAAGTACTTCTAGTCAAAAGTAAAGATTTACACCTAACTCTTTGTAACCATATTTTCTTTAACTAACTTTTTTCAAGATCTTTAAAAAGAAGACCTAAAATGAAATTTCGCTTGACTACAAGCTACATAAGTTTCAAGAAATCAGTAAAGAAATTAAAAAATGAACTCTTTTTCCTTTCTAGTAAAATAACTAACTCCAACTACTTTACCAAACTAAAGATGTTTTCTTTTTGTTTTTTAAATTGCTTCATAGAAATACTGAAAATAATTTTTTTTTTCTTTTTTCAAAGAAAATGAAAGGGGTAAAAAGAACACCAAGACAAGACTAAAACAAATCTTTGGCCCACTGCGGATCGCAGGGAATCACAAAAGAAACCAAATAGGCAGACCAATCAATCAAAGACTCACTTAAAACCCTTTCAGAAGTAAACACAAGAAACTTCAAAAAGACAAGCAAACTGAAATCTAACCCAAGCTATGGCTGTAAAAATGGAGACTCTGAACTATATCAAGAAACCCTGAGAAGTATAAACCTCAATCAGGAAAGAGGTTGACTGCCTCTCTTTCCTAAAAATTTCTTGAACCAAATACGCTACTGTTTCTTCAGCAACCTACGTATGTACATGGGTTTTCTACTGATCAAGGCACATATCTACGTGGGCTGACCCAAAGCAAGGTGAGCAGACCTCTGTACTTCCTTAAAAAATAAAGAAAACATATAGTCTTATAGGGCAGGGAGAAATGCTATGGCACCTAAAGGTGACCAAAATCCCTTAAAAGACTCAGAAGACTCAATAGAAACTCGAAAGGTAGAAAAACCAATCAGACAACCGAAAATCCCCTAAAACCCTATTGCTTCCCTAGTATGGTCGCCAGTTCTTCTAGCGGGAAAACCCCCCCTATGACTACACTAGGGTTCAGAATGTAGGCAGATCAATTTACCATCTAAAAGTCAACTACTTCTCTAAACTACCCCAAACATACCAAAACTCATACAAGAAAAGAAAATATGAGGGAGATCGGGTAACTATACCTCTACTCCGCGTCCGGTGATGATCCCCTCGCGCTTGAAAGTTTTTCTAACTGCACGCCTCCTCCCAGGGCTGGCCTGCATTCAAAGATAGACAAACATAAAACTATAAGCATGGTATTTCATATAAAAATTAGGGTTATATGTTAGAATGTCAAAACATAAACCAATAAAAGCATTCAATACACCATGATTTGGGATAGGAAAAGTAATATTTTTATTAATAACTCAATGATTATACCTTTACAATCAAAGCTGACTACTACTCCACGAACCTGGTCCGGGCTCCTTGTTATCCACAATTTTGGTCATTGTGATGATGTTATGATGATGTCATGATGATTGAAAATCAATCTCTTCAATAAGAATAATTTCCTGAGAAAAGTTGCACTTGTCTTCTTCCAG
>JZKD02S2004466.1:248594-271823 GCA_000966675.3 Picea glauca
GTAAGTCTGTTAAGCAGGTCATCAATGTAACTTTTCCACCTTAGCCCCGCCCCTTCTCGTCTCGTTGTTGCGACGTTGGATTTCATCACCAACTAGTGGCTTCGAAATTAGAAGGCATTGTTTGCTTGGTGATTGCTTCTTAGATTTTTGTTTATTAGTGAGTGTTGTTTATTTCTCGAAGTTGGCCATAGGATTTTTCTCGTGGAACTTCTCACTTGTTTACAATTGCTCCCCCGAGGCGTTCTTGTAGAATGCAAGGATTATCTCCAGAACACCTAGACAATCCTCAACCTGCTGGTACACCTGAGGGTTCACCTCATCAAACTGAAGTCCCTGTGGTTACTCCACGACATGGTGAAACCAGTGACATTCCTGTTGTCACCACACCACTTCCACAAGTCGAAAGAACTGATTCTCTCGACGATTTTCGGATCACCAACACTATAGAAGACTATCGCGTTCGTCGTGGTGAACGACCTCTTAGACGGTTAAATCCTTTTGAAGAAACCATTGTTACATCTTCTGAATCAACTGTTGGGCCTTCCCACGGTGTAGTGGGCCAAGATCCTTTTTGGTCTGGTAATTACCGAAGAGTTCTTTTTGGTACAGAGTCTCCCCCTGTTTACGCCATTAACCCTCCAGTATCTCCTGAGGCAGAGACTCCACCCGAAACTACTACTTACCGTTTTGTTCTTCCTCCTGAGACGACCCATCTCACAATTACTACGAGTGTCCAAACCAAGGTTACTGCAACTACTCTTCCTCCTATTAATACCCAGTGGATACCTGATGCTATTCCAACATTACCACCCGGTTACCATGCGCTGAATGCTCTGTTGAATCCTCCTAATCCAACACCTCGGCAAACCCCTGTCGGTTCTCCAGGTGGTCCTGGGTACGAGATTCCTCGTTTTATTCCGACACTCCCTCCTCAATTTTTTCCTCCTGGTAATACTAATCCTAGTGGCATTATTCCAACTGTTGCACCCCACACGCAGATTCCCGTTGGTGGACAGGGTGGTACGGTTACTTTTCCTTTTCCTGGACACAACACAGTTACTACACAACCTATGGTTGGTACACAACTTCTGGGTGGAACTATACCTACAGTAGGGGGACCAACCTCACCCTTTGGATAGAATATCCCTCCTGAATTGGCCCAGTATTGGACTCAACTTTTACAAAATCTTCCTCAGAGTACTGGGGGGAAACCAGCTATCCCTACAGTTGGCCAACCTTATCCAGGGGTGACTAATCCTATTTGGGGTTCGAGTCAGACTACTCAATCCCAAGTCCCTTCTCAAACTCAAGGTCACAATCCTTGGGGTTACTATCCTATCCAGCCACCACCGAATCAGCCAGGGGCTTCCCTCTACGGATAGTCTGCTTACGCTCCTACTGGTTTGCCGACGGGGCTTCCACCCCAAAGCCATCAGTACCCGCAAGTAAACCGACAATTGCCTTTTCTAGCTACCTTGGATTTGCCAGATTTGTCCAGGATCCTAAATGATCCTATTCGTCACTCTCCTCAATGGCCTGCTATCCCTGCTAAACTTCCCTCGGATATTCCGAAGTTTGATGGCAAGCCAGGAGAGGACCCAAATAATCATGTCATGACCTTTCATTTATGGTGTTCGTCCAACTCTCTGATGGATGACTCCATTCGTCTTCGTCTTTTTCAACGGACCCTTACCGGTTCGGCTGCGAAGTGGTACATTGAATTGCCACGAGGTTTCTTTTTTGATTTCAACACCTTAGCCATGGCCTTTCTCACACATTACCAGTTACCGATCTGTTACGATACTGGGACTGAGATCCTCACTTCTTTCAAACAAACAAAAGGTACTCATATCTCAGATCATATACATGAATGGAGAAGGAGACGACGTCTCATCAAACTCAAACTCCCTGATCAGTTACTAGCAGAGTGGTTTACGAAATCTTCCGTGAACGAAATTGGAAAAGATATTGCTATGGGTGGTGTTGTTACAGAAGAGCAGGCTATAAGTCGCGCTCAGTATTTTGATCTCGTCTATTCACAGACGGGAACACTCTACAATTTACTACCTAAGTTACCTCATCCTGGTGCTTCCAGTGCTTCGACTGCTCCAGCTGCCTCGCATGCAGCTGATGGTGTGATTGGGACTACTCATACCCACTCACATTTCGTTTCCACTACAACCCCCAAGACCACGTCTTCTAATGTTCTGAATGCCCCATCTCCTGCTCCTCCCCCCAGTAAAACCTCTGAAGTAAACGCTGTTCAATCCACACCTACCGGTAAAAATAAATCAAAGAAAGGGAGAGGCAAGAATAAGGGGGGTAAAAATAATAATCCAAATGAACAAACTACAAATGATCCTGTTGATGAGCAGGATAAGTGCAAACCGCGGTACCCTTGCCTTATCTGCGGTGACGATCACTATACAAAGGATTGTCCTCGACGTGCCGAAGTTTCTAAGTTCCTTCAAGGAACACCAAAACCACCTACACCGGTTSTCTTGTCTCAACCCTTCCCGTCTTAGCAACAGGCCTCGTTGGTCATCCATGACCAACCTTCTACTTCTACCACATCATATGTTTTGATGTGCACCGGTGATTCTAAGAAGAATGATGTTGCAATTGCAACTAGAGATAAAGACTATACTTCTTCTAAGGAGAAGGTTGATGATTTACCTCCTGATCTGGTACAATCTTCTCCACCAAATCCACCTACGAACGGTCCTCTTCATCTCGAACGACCGAGTCTTGATACAGTCCTACAACCCCCTAAAGGTGTTGTTTGCAAGTCGGCTTTCAATCCTCATGCTCATGCGGCCCAGAACTACAGTATTGTAGAAGACCTGGCCCAAGCACCTTCAATGATGTCTGCCCTTGAAGTCCTTCAGTCTTGTCCTGTGCAACGAAGGGCTCTGTTGAAAGATATAGGTGGAATTGATCCTACAGATTCGAATTTGATAGTCTTTGACTTGGACGACCATGTTCCAAAGTTACCCCCTAAGCTTGCTTTTCAAATACAAGTTATTGTCGCTGACAAGAACATTTGTCGAATAGTTGTTGATGAGGGGGCCTCTACGTGTGTAATGTCTCTTACTTGTTGGAAAGCCATTGGCTCTCCTCCCTTAACGGAATCACAAAATACTTTGAAAGCCTTTAATGGCTCTGGTTTTAAGCCTTACGATGTTCTTTCCTCATTGCCTGTCACTCTAGAAGGTAAGATCGTCCAAGTTGAAGTGGAAGTTTTTGATTCTCCTTTAGATTATAATCTTCTTCTTGGTCGTAGCTGGGTAGATTCCATGCGCGCTGTTGTGTCAACACTTTTCCGTGTCCTACGATTTCCTCACCAGGGAAGAGTGGTTACTGTTGATCAACTTGCCTTCTTTAATTCCGATACTCGCATGGGGAACGTACCGTTCATAGCTAAAACCCCGCTGGGTTACGAGAATGTTGGAGTCGGTCTCTTGAAAGACTCTTCGTTAATGGGTACTTTTCCCATACCACCACCACCCGATATTCTACGCCCGTCAGTTGCTTCGATTAATATGATCTCCGTCGTTCCTCATGAACTTCCTGTGTCTTTTGACCCTTGGTTAATCCCTGATCCTAGAGATCATTCTCGTTTCGGTGACGTCATGCTGTTAAGCCCGGTTGAGTCTGTCTATCATGCGATTCAATCGGCAACACCTTCCACACCCTCTCTGGAGGATTTGTTTCCTGATCCTTTCCATGTTATCTTTCCCACTGATGAGATGATCATGTCCGTCATGGCTGATACACCTTGGGATGATGGGCATCATCGTTCCATACTGTTTCTGGAACAACACACTCTCGAGAACTACCAGCGGATTTTGACTCCGTCGACCATTGTTGTCACAATGACCGTTCCCGGATCCACACGTGATGTGTTTGCAGAAGGGAACCTCGGTAATATTTCTCCCACGATACCCATTGATATTTCAATTAAACCTGGGATTGTTGAAAATGTTCACATTGGAGCTTCGTGTTCTCCAGAGGAAATTGTTACCTATACTACTTTGTTCAAGGAATTTCAGGATATTTTTGCCTGGAGTTACGAAGAGATGCCAGGTATCGACCCGTCTATCATTGTGCATGAGATCAAAACTTACCTTGGAGTTAAACCAGTACGACAACGCCTCCATCCTTTCCATCCACGTAAAGCGGCAGCCATTAAACTTGAAGTTGAAAAACTTCTCAAAGCCGGTTTTATTTACCCCGTGGCTCTGACAGAATGGGTTTCCAACCCTGTATCGATTGATAAGAAAGGTGGAAGTATACGTGTTTGCGTCGATTATCGGGATATTAACAAAGCCTGTCCAAAGGACAACTTTCCGACCCCTTTCGTTGACCAGATCGTCGATCACTATGCCGGTAGTGAAATCTTTTCCCTTATGGATGGATTTTTCGGTTACAACCAAATTAACATCGCTCCTGAGGACCAACATAAAACCGCTTTTATTTGTCCTTGGGGTACTTTCACCTACAGAAAACTTCCCTTCGGCCTTAAGAACGCAGGTGCAACATTTCAACGTGCCATGTCTTATGCGTTTCACGATATAAAGCATATCGTTCAACCTTATTTGGACGATTTGCTAGCTCATTCTTTACGCCGAGTCGATCACCCTATTCATCTCCAAGCAATTTTCGTTCGTTGTCGGTTCTATCGCATTCGTCTAAATCCACATAAGTGTGTCTTTTGTGTAGAGTCTGGCCGTCTTCTTGGTTTCATTGTTTCACGTCAGGGAATCCGGGTAGATCCTATTAAGGTTGAGGCAATTCTCAACCTTCCTCCTCCTTCTTCACTGCGCCAGTTACAAAGTTTGCAGGGGAAAGCGAACTTTCTTTGTCATTTCATCCCGAATTATGTCGAGATTACTCATGGTTTCACACGTCTTTTAAAGAAATCTTCTGAGTTTGTTTGGGATAAAATTGCCAACAATGCTTTCAAAGCTTTAAAGCTATCCCTAACTAAAGCTCCTCTTCTCTTCCCTCCTGATTATAGTCGAGATTACTTTCTTTATCTGGCTGCTTCTGAGTATACCATCGGCATGGTCCTCGTTCAAGAGGATGATAACCACGATGAGCATGTTATCTATTACTTGAGTAGAAGTCTATCATCAACCGAAGTTAAGTATCAACATGTTGAGAAGCTAGCTTTGGCTGCTATTCAAGCAGTACAACGTTTTTGTCATTATATTCTCGCCTGAAAAACTACCGTGATTTCACATTGTAACCCCATGCAACATATATTGACACGTCAATTGCTGGGGGGCAAGTAATCCAAGTGGATTGTTATTCTCCAGGAGTTCGACTTGGAATTCGATCGTGCCACGTCGAAGAAATCCTTAGTTTTTGCTGAGTTAATTTGTGATTTCCCCCACTCTGCCACAGAAAGTGTAGCAGTAGATTCGTTACCCGACGAGTCACTTTTCCTTATCGGTACTGATGATATTTGGTACGGAGAAATCATTATATATCTCCAAACTCAAACCTTCCGGCCTTCTTTGTCCAGTAATGAACGACGTCGTATACGTTATACGGCTCGCCAGTACATTATCCTCGGCGATACTCTTTACTGTCGAGGCATTGACTCTGTCTTTTGGTGTTGTTTGACTTTTGACAAGGCTGAGAAAGTTTTGAATGACTGCCATTCTAGAGCATGTGGCGGTCATATGTCTGGGTATGCTACTGCCCAGAAGATCTTATGTGCAGGATACTTTTGGCCTTCCCTATTTAATGACTGCATTACTGCTGTTCAAAAGTGTCATGCCTACCAGACCTATCAACAGAAGATTCGGTCACATCCTGCTCCCCTTCATCCTGTAGTCTCAGTAGGTCCTTTTGCTAAATGGGGCATTGATTTCATGACATGTCACCCTCACTCGGCCGGGGGGCATGGTTATATTATTGTAGCTGTTGATTATTTTACAAAGTGGGCCGAGGCAATGCCGACATTCGATAATACTGGGAAGACTACAGCATTATTTATTTTCAATCATGTCATTACTCGTTTTGGTGTCCCTCAGGCTATCGTTATCGATCATGGTAGTCATTTTTGGAATTATATGATGTCAGAACTTACAGAGAAGTTGGGCCTTCGTCATGACAGATCAACACCTTATTATCCACAGGCTAATGGCCAGGTCGAAGCAATCAATAAGGTTCTCATAACTATTATTCGACGGATGATAGGAATACATAAGACTAGCTGGCACACGATGTTGTTTTCGGCATTGTGGGCCTATCAGACATCTGTTAAATCCGCCACGGGATTTACACCCTTTCGATTAGTTTATGGCATGGAAGCCATTTTGCCAATAGAATGTGAAATACCTTCTTTGAAGCTAGATGTTGAGCTCTTACCCAATACTTCTACAAAAGAGGAATATCTGTTGTATTTGATGCGATTAGACGAAACCCGACGTGATGCCACTTTAGTAATTGAATCCCAAAAGAAACGCGTTAAGGCACAATATGACAAGCATGTCAAGCCTCGTGTTTTCTCTGAAGGTGATCTTGTTCTTCTGTATGAACAAGATAAATATGTCCTAGGAGCTGGGAAATTTGAACTTATGTGGCGTGGTCCCTATATTGTCAGCAAAGTTTTGGAAAAAGGAGCGTATGAGCTAGTTGATTATGATGGTGTACCTTTGAGTGAACCCAGGAATGGGTTGTACTTAAAGAAGTACTATGCATAAGTTATTTGTGCATGAGTACTTGTATTTTATGTATCATACTACATGTGTGTGTTACTTTATTTTTTTTTTTGACACTATCTGGTCTCTTCCCTTACATGATGTTGTGTTTGATTGCCAGATGTCGGAGTATTCGCTACCTTATATTGGCCTCCCTGATGGAGCTAGCCGTAGTACTTGGAACTTAGCTTCCGCTGCATGGGAAAGCTATGCCCCGACAAACGAACTCATATCTCTACGAGGTATATGTCTTGGCCGAGCAACCAACAACATCGCAGAGCATAGCGCCGTTGTTGAACTATTGGTTGATGCTATTTCTCTTGGAATTCGTCACTTGGTTGTCTGAATTGACTCGCAGTTGGTAGTACTACAGCTCAGTAATGTATATTCTATTCGAAGCCCTACTCTATTAAGGATATATTTGCGGATTCGCCTCTTGGAACGATATTTTGACCACATTGAATATCAACACATTCCTAGACGTCTTAATACATTAATAGATGCTTTAGATAATTATGTATTGGAAGGCATTTGAACAATTTATAAAATCAAACACATTAAAATGTACACATTGTAAAGTAAGCCGGTAGAAGCCGTGTATATATATATGTAACGATCAAAGTTTGTTTTTTACAAAATGGTTGTCCAAAGACCAAAAATATCAAAAATTGAAGCTCATGGCTTCTACGAAATGACATCACTAATGATGTTCATGATAACAGACTAATGTCCTAGCAACTCTGCAGAGCAGTCGACCCATAGAGGCCAAGACTCCCACAGTGTGACGCTGATCGCGTCGTGGAATCTCCTCCAGGGGCATCTCCAGAACATCTACCATAAGGCCCTCTAAATTTTGCTCCACTGTCAAGTAGTCTTCGGCATACTATGAAACTGCTACTACTGCCTCTCCTCGACGCTGAATAGGAGAACTACCAGCAGGTCTATATGCTCCAACGTCTGTGTTATCAACAAAATTTTGGTGTTAGTCTTTGGATTAATCTATAAACAAAAAACATTTAAATATATCAAAAATACAAAAACATTTAAAAAATTAAAATTGGTGTACTTCTTACTGAAGTTCCCCCACTGTGCATCCTCAGGCAGTGCAAGGTCAGGATCACCACAGAAATCTAAGCCAGCATATGCGTAATCCTCTATCATCAGCACCTGGCCTTGAAGCCAATCGAAGAAACGATCGTCATATCTGACGATAGGCCCTGCCACATGTCGGGCCATGAGTTGGCACCATCGTAACATCCTCGGGTCCCTGGGACCCGGAAACTGCCAATCAGCCTGAAGCCTAAACACCAAAACCCTCTCGCAGAAGAAGGACACCAAAAGAGATCCATACCCGAACTGTTTTAGATCTCCACGCCTGCATTTGGTCAATTGTTTTTTAAGACTACGTAGAACTGCATCAGCCCAGTTGAAGACCCGAGGCTCAGTACACTCGATGGCATAATGAAAGTAGCTCTGCAGAGCCATGTGTGGGGCAACACTTCCTACCATCTGAGCGATAGTGAAGAGAATTGTACGAAGAGTTATATCAGTCACTCCCCAAATGGCCACCTTCCCTTTCTGACATTCAGCTTCAGGCACACAGTATTGGGCATAGTATTCGCTCATTTTCAAACCACCCCTTCGATTGTCGGTCAAACTGACATAGGACCCCCGTCTGGACAACCCAGTCAAGAAATAGATGTCCTCAATATCTATAGTCAAGGTGTGAGCTCCCACGTTGAAGACTTGTTGATCCGGGTCCCACATTCGGATCAAGTACTCTAGCAATCGAACTTGGGCTCTCATGCCCGGAATGCGGAAATACTTCAGGAAACCGCAATCTCTTAAAGCAGCAATGGTTTGAGGGTGATTTTTGGCATTGGTATTGTCTTCTTCATGTTCCCATTCTCTCCATTCGAGCACCATAATGATGGTTATTAACCTACATGGCAAACATATAAAGATAGTTAATAATCTAAAACATGGGAGAAATTGTTTTTATTGGCTAAAACATTACAAAATTTTTTAGGCTCTGCGTTGTTCGCAGGTGTATTATAACGCACAGTGCGAACTTCTCACACTCTACCTCAAGCCCACCTGCGAGAATGAGGACTTCTCGCAGGCCCCGTATGGGTAGCCTGCGAGAATCCTCCTTCACGCATAGGGTTTCAAAAACTAACTTAAAACTTGAAATTTAACCAATTAAATCATGAATTTAAACCATGAAAAGCTAAAGGATGGAGAGCCTACCAAAACACCACAGACGGCTCGAGGAATGATGGCCCGAAACTCCCGAAAATCAACGATGAAGGTATAGGGTAAAATGGGATTTTTTTGCTCTCAAAATGGTAAAATGGTAAATGATATGGTGAATATGTTATAAATTCATTTTTATTACTTTTTTACTATATAAAAAGTGGATTTTTTTATATTTAGCCATTATTTTAACCCTAATTGCTAATGAGGAAATGAGTAAGTGCATTGCAGGTATGGAACATGGAGGGTCATGGACGATTTTTTCTACGGTGTGGTGTGATTTTATTGATTTTCTATGGTTTTGATATCAAACCTTGAGCGTTTTTTATCCGTTCTAACGCTTGCCAAAAACATAAGAACGTGATCGAGCGTCGTTTTATCCCTTTTCCGGGCTCGTTGTGGTCACACGAAAAAGGAACCCCCGTGGAGTTATCTTTAAGCTCTTTTCAGACTCTCTAAACAGGAAAAGATTGCCGAGCGATCTTGCTACTTTCATGCTCGTTAAAGTATTTGAAGTATGCGTCCTTCGAGCGATAGTTTAACCCCTTTTTGGTCTCATTGGATTATTGTACGAAAAAGGAACTGAGAGAGTTCTCTTTTAAGTGCTTTTCCAAACTCTATAATCTTGAAAAACCTTCGATTTTGCTATCTCTGGACTCGTTAAACAAATATTGACAGACCCGTAATGGGACCGAACCACTCCTTCTTAGGGTTCATTAAAAATACTCCGAGGGACTTGTCTGAAGGATGAGCTTATATCAACAAGCATATGTGATCCTCTTCAATATTGCGTAAAAATAAAGAGGTACTTGCCAGAAATGGTGGGGGAAAATTTGGGAAAGGGGTATGTTTCATTTTTGTGTTAATTGGTAGTAAGTGTCGCTCTTGAACATGACACCCCCTATTCATCATCTAAAGCCAATTTGGGAAATCCATTTGTCTCTCATTCGATTTGCCACAATATCATTTCCTGTGTCATCTTTGAGTCAATGCTGCCAAATCATTGGTCGTGTCATTCATATGTTCAAGAGAAGTCCACATAAAACCTATATTGAGTCGGCCATCTGCAGTTATCCATTCCTTTCGTGTCGGCCTTCCCTGTGTCCAAAGTTCAATTGCTACATGCTCTGTTTCACTTTCAACTTCTGTTACTTATTTCATGTCATTGATGGGGGATACATCAAGGCCCTCCTGTGACGAGTCTTGTTCTGTCGACATCAACACCTTATCTGGGATTAAGACTTAGAAATCATTTAGTACCTTGGAGCTTGCATGCCTCAATGGCAAGTTCCTTGCTTTCGACGGTGGGTTCACATCATTGGCCCTTGATTGAAAGATTCCGTCGATTGTTCGACATCAGCTCATTTATTCACAATCGATGGTTTGTACTTTAGTACCTTGGGAGTCGTTGACATCAATGGTGATTTCCCTCACACTTGTTAATGGTTGCATCAATGATCGGTAATCAAGTGGTTTCTGCCATGTTTGACTTCGACACATGTAATCACATGGTCAGATTCGTACTTCGGGCGATGAGGTTGAAGAACCTGGATATTATCTTTGTGATCCAGGTTATGATGGAGTATGTATAATTTGTGACACATAGATCCACTGTGTATGTTTCGTGGCTATGTCGTCTTGACTGAAAATTTGTCGCATAGATCCACAGTGTATTCAAGTGGCTATGCTATATTATGACTGCATGGATCCATAGTGTATGATTGGTGGCCATGATCTTTGTTTATGATGTCATCAGTCTATGATCTGAGTATGGGAATGCCTACCTCAGAAAGGGATACATATTATATTCTGCCGATGCTTGGATGTTTGCAGGTTTTCGATTAGATGTGCTCTTGGTTCTTGATACACACATGCAGCTTACAAAGTCCGTTGACTGTCACTGATTCCACTCTCAGACTTTGGGGGGCATTCTGTTATCCACAATTTTGGTCATTGTGATGATGTTATGATGATGTCATGATGATTGAAAATAAAGCTCTTCAATAAGAATAATTTCCTGAGAAAAGTTGCACTTGTCTTCTTCCAGAAACTATATTTTTCAAGAAGTTCAGAGGATGCCTATATACTTGCCTGCGAGAATGCCTGATTCTCGCAGGCTGCATTAAACTGGCATGTGAATAGTTCGCACTGTAATAAAGGCCAGGGTGCGAACATCATTTTAAAGAGGAAAAAGATGAATTTCTCGAGCCTTCTAGAAGAGAATCTTCGAGAAGAATGAGTTGGCTAACGAATGGTTGTTCAAGTGCTGGCATTCCAGATATCTTGGGATCATTTTCTATCCAAGTAACTAAATTATCTTCTCCTATATATTGAGGAGATGGCTCATGGAAAAGGTTAGAAACAAGCTACCAAGAGATTGATTGGAGAATTGTTGGAAGCCTGTATGAAGGACTGATGCTACAACAGCAAGAGACTACAACAAGGTCATCACAAGTGGTTGATTTTCTTCATGCATGAACAAGTGTGTGTGTCAGAACTAGGAGCCATCGAAAGGAGACCTACGACATCAAGGTTTAGGTTGTAAGTTTCACTTTCAATTAATTCAATACAGTAATATGTCCCTTTCCCATAAAGATGATGTCACTTTATTATATGATTCCTTGATCACATGTATAGACTAGCTATTGAATATATTAATCTGCCTTTACTTTGATTGGTTTGGACTGTTGTGATCTGAACGGTGCAAGAGCATTGGAGTAAATATTGGAACAACAGAGACCTAAGGAAAGCGCTCACAAGGTATGCCTATAATCCTTATCTCTTAGTTCATTCAATAGGCTAGATCTAGGGAAAGTGTAGTATTCTGTTCTGTTTTGTTCTAGATCCGGGTGGATTTAGGGAGATCAGTTCGTGTCCGCACTTACGGATTAATCCTGAAACACTCCTCTTCACCAAGCTCCAAGTGAACCTTTGTATGGCTTCTCCTCTCAACCTTCTGATCTCTTCTTGGGAAGTGAATGGGTTGTGATGGAGGAAGAAGGGCTAATGGGGAAATGCTGAGGCAATTCTCACAAAAGGGGATGTAATAACTTGGGCAAGGAGGGGATGTGAAACGGGCATAGTTTCATTGTTCTTATGTCTAGATGTAAAATGAGACCCCAACACCTCCTTTTATATGACAAAATGATGGTTATTCGGTTGGGTGGCGGGCTATAAGTGGTGGATTAGTTGGGAAACTACCCAATATCCCGTAATCTCAATGAATTCCTTGCAACTTTTGCAAGTATACGCGGGCTGTAATGGTGCAGCCTATGTATTTACGTGAGCTATAGTGGTGAAACAAGCGTATGTATGCGGGCATTAGTGGTGCAAGGCACGTACATATTGAAAAATTAGTTTTTTAGAAGAGAAAATCATCATTGCTTTGGAAAAAAATGCAAGTAAGAGGGCCAAAGGCCATGTATGCATGTGTAGATAAATTTAGGGTTATAACAAGAATGTCTCATGTAGATGCAATCATAAACACTCCCTCTTAGCTAGGGAGGCATTTTCCACTAGGCCAAGTCTCTCGCGGAAATACTCGAACTTTGTATTTCCAAGTGGTTTGGTGAAGATATATGTGATCAGTTCATGAGTAGGAAGATATTGCATGTGCATTGTCGTCCTCTACACCATGTCTCTGATATAGTGATACTTTATTTCAATGTGTTTCGATCTTTCATGAAACACCAGGTTCTCAGAGAGATTTACATAGCTCTGGTTATCACAATGAATAGTAGTAGGATCCATCTCATGATCAAAAAGTTAGTCAGAAGTTTACAAAGCCACATTACTTCACAGACTACTACACTTAATGTAATGTACTCTACCTCTGCGGTGCTTAATTCCACAATGCTTTGTTTTCTCCTACACCAAGAAACCATGGCAGAACATAAAGTGAAGAAACAACCGGAGGTGATTTTTCTATCTACTGGGATTCCGGCCCAATATGCATCGGCATATCCTTGCAGGATCAAGTCCACACTAGAGGCATATCTCAGGCCATAACCAATTGTGCCTCGTAATTATCTCAATACATGTTTTGTAACTATCTAGTGTGTATGTCTCAGTTGGCTCATAAACTAGCTAAGCACATTTACTCTATAGCAAATGTCTGGTGTGGTGTTAACCAGATACATCAGAGATCCAATCAATTGTTGGTATAAGTGTGGATATACATCTCCTGAATCAATATCACTCATTTTATTCAAATCCATTACCATTGGAGTGGGTATGGATTTGCATTCTGTCATGCCAAACTTTTTCAGTATCTCCATAGTATATTTTCCTTGACTCAGGAAAATCTCATCTGTTCTCTTCCATACTTCTAGTCCCAAGAAGTAGTGCATCAAGCCCAAATCCTTCATTTCAAATTTAGCAGTCAAAGCTTGTTTTCATTCAACAATGAGTCTTTATGAACTGGTGAGGAAAAGGTCATCCACAGATAGGACTAAAATTAAACACTCATTTCCATCAATGTGATAATATAAGTTTGGATCAACAACACTTTTTTTGAAGCCCAAAATCATCATAAATCCTTCCATTTTCTCGTACCAAGCACGTGGTGCTTGCTTTAGGCCATATAGGGATTTCTTCAACCTGCATACACGATATCTTTCGTTGTGTACAATGAATCCTTCTGGCTGCTAAATATAAACTTCTTCCTCAATTTCACCATTGAGAAAGGTTGTCTTTACATCCATATGATGTAGCTTCCAACCCATGGAAGCAACTAGTGCAATGATAGATCATATGGAGGTGTATCGGGCTACTGGTGAAAAAGTATCGTCATAGTCAACTCCCTCTGCTTGTGAAAACCCTCTAGCCAAAAATCTTGCATTGTATTTTTCAATGCTTCCATCAACAACATGTTTGATTTTATAAATCCATTTGGAAGTCACTACAGACTTTCCCTCTGGTCTTGGAACAACAACCCATACATCATTTTTTAATATAGATTGGTATTCTTGAGTCATGGCATCTTTCCATACTTTTTCACTTGAAGCTTCTCCATGACAAGTTGGCTATGAGTCAATAATGTGGGTCATGGCTAAAAGGTAGATTGAGAATCTCTTTGGTCTTTTTCTCTCTCTGGTTGTTCCTTGTGGGGATTTATTCCCTTCTTCATCTTGTGGAGTTTGTTGGCCCCAAGCAGGCCTTTTATGTTGAATTGTAATATCTCTCGGTATGTTGCTTGGAGCAACTAAATCGGCTAGAACAACTGGAACAATTGGAGCTATTGGATCATCTGGAATAATATATGTCTCCCTCTGAATTGTTGAAGGAGGAGAAGGTATTGTCTCACAATCAATTTCCATATGAGCTTCTCTGGATTTCTGGAAGGCTACTTCTTCTTCAAAAGTAACATCTCTGCTTACTTCGATTTGTCTCTGACTAGGAATGTAGATTCAGTAAGATTTTGAGGATTCACTGTATTCAACAAATGTTCCCTTCCTTCTTGAAGGTTCTAGATTGGGTCTCGTTTCTTTGGGTACATGAAGATACACTAGGGACCCAAATATTATGAAGTGTCCAATCTCAGGATTTACCCATATGAAGGCTTCTTCTGGAGTATTTTTCTTTAAGATCTGATGAGGGCTTCTATTTTGAACATATACTATTGTATTACATGCTTCTGCCCATAGATTCATAGGTAGACTCTGATCATGTATCATTTCTTTTGTTGCCTTAATGATAGTTCTATTTTTCCTTCCAACTACCCCATTTTGTTGAGGGTTGTGTTATCACCTTAACAATTTTCATATCAGGATCTAAAAATTTCGGATATTTAGCGAAATGATATACCACAGTAGAGGCATGATAGTTTAGGGGGCTCGACTATATCCAACGACATATAGACAAATATAGCGGAGGCGGGAAGGGAGTAGCTCGATGGATCGTCGATTTTGAAGAATCCCATATCCACGATTGAGGCCCACATCAGGCCGACAAATAGCACAAAACTTAATTTTGAGAAGGCAGACCGGGGAAAACAATTATGGTTTTGATGGGGAATGCGTGGTTCTCTTACACATGCATCGGGACAGACAAGGGATTGCTCGAAACCACTTTTCCCACGGCCCCGATGTCATGTGGTTTAAAATGTCACATCAATAAGTCATGGGAAGGATGGCAGTTGGTCAAATCATCCCACATCACTGGTCCAGGTACTTTCCCAGATGATGTATCAAAAGGATTCCATCACATAACTAACTTGCAGCTCATCATTCTAAATGTATTGATGAAGCATGGCACACCAACGTACTATGACAATAATTCATGATTAAAATGTAAATACTATCAAATCTTAGATATGAAATCATTTTATCCTACTCTGGGGAATTGCCATCTTATGCATAAGGAAAACAAGCTCGACCTGTGTTGATTTCTTGAGTCCTGTAAATTCAAAGGGTGGAAAAATCACGGTCTCTTCAAAATATGAAAGGTATGGATAACACTCATCAAACGATGTCTGGTGCAACTAGGTTCTCAACGAATGTGCCAAGCAAGTCAATAAGTAAGAAAGAAAGATGGGTCTTGCAGATATTGGCAACTAAATTTCATACCGAACCTGCAACTGAGATAGAGTCGAGGGCTAGATTTAACCCCGTTATGAGGGATCTCATCATAAATGAGCACGCGGACAACACCTACAATCCATCCGCAAAGAGGAAAATGAGCAAAAGGCGGAGGACAGAGGCCAAAACCAAGATGATAGAGAGCATTGGAGAAAATCTCGCTTGGTTGAGTACCCTGGAGGAGGAAATCGCCAAGCTGAGGTAAATCCTCAAGTAAATTTAAGTGCATTTCAGAAAGTTTTGGACAGATGGTGGCTTAAGAAAAGGGAGTCTTGATATGACAGACCAGTTACTAATGGTCCATTTAAATAGTATAATTGGTCTTCCTTTTTTGCAACTTGTATCTATTTTAGAATTATGAGGAAGTCATAACGTTTTAAATTCCACGTGAAATTCCTCTATATATATGTTTGGTCTCAAGAGTATAAAAAGGGTGGAGAAAAGAGGAGCCTTCCCTCTGTGCAGGACAACTTTGTATATCTCTAGGGCTAGAATGAATACATGAATGCAAAGGCAGATTTCAGACTTTTTATGAAAAAATTCTAATTGGTGGTGTCATGCGTCTAGTTTTCTCTCATAGTGTGTGATCCCTGTTATTATGCATGTCATTTTTGCTTTCTTTTGTCTAAATTGAAAGATTAAAAGTCCATAATTCATTATTCAATGCTCTTGGCTTGGCGATTTAGGCTATGTTTATCCCTTCTAAACCATTTCAGAATTCATTACTATAATTCTCTGAAATAGTTGTGTGTTTCTTTTCTTATGATACCATCTAAATTTTCAAGTATAAACTCAAATTCACTTCCTCATTTAGCCTTTTCCTCTTAATTTTTTTCATGATTTGGCAATGCATCCTACATTCCTAACTCCATATCCCAAAGGTCATCTTCAGTTCTTCAACAATTTTATTAAAAACCCTCAAAACAGACCAAACCTAGCCACTGATTTCCATAGATAGATCAAGTGACACGAGAGAGCCCTCTCTGAGTTGAGAAGGTTAGTGCCTTAGCTATAAATCTGGTTGAAATAGTTACCTCTTTCATTTGTCTATTCAGCCGGAAAATTTTTACAGAGTGCTAACATTCTGGCGTCATTGTCGGGGACGAAATTGAAAAATTTTCCCTGGGAAGAATGACATGGTTTAGTTCTAAGGTCTGAGAGCATTAGACATTTAGGCACATATTGGCTATACTCTTGCTCTGGCGACTCCACATCAGTTTGAAGGAGACTCCATTGATAAAAGAATCCTGAATTTCCAGAAGGTGACTTCACTCTCAATGCTTCAAGTGAAAGACAGAGACTTCACTGAAAGATGAGACCCCTTGACAGGGGCAAGGAAAAACATAATGAAGGAAAACATGTACTCAAAATGGGACCTCTTCCAAAGAATTTTACTTTTTATTTTAAGTTGCCTCTTCTCCTTCCTTGAACATGTCAAACTAATTTTCCTTTACCTATTTTATTTTAATGATGATCATGAAAGACTTGAAATTATATTTCCTCCTCTCTATGTTGCACATGCATACGCTCACCCTGTCGCTGGTTCTGATAAAAAAATTTCACTTGGGCCACGAAATGACAATGATCAAGTTGATAGATCCTATGAGACCCAGGCTGATGTTCCTTCCATAGTTCTTGGTCCAACATCCCCCAAGGTCCGACATAGATATATACCTTTAAAGATACCCCAAACCCTTCATGATTTCCCTCCAAATTACTATGAGTACCTACCTGTGTTTGACGAAGAATACAATATCATCTCGGCTGAAAATCACATTCAAGGGTTTGAGAATTTTATAGATTTATTCGACATTGACCACGATTATGTGTGTATGAGAGTTTTCTCTCAATCCTTGAAAGGAGACACCAAACACTGGTTCAAACATTTACATCCAGAAACCATTAGCTCATGGGTGGAATTGAAGAGGGTTTTTTTAAAGTTTTGGGGCAAGGAGAAATCCTTAGAGCTGCAACTCACTGAGTTTTATGCCTTGAAAAGACACAACAATGAAGCTATTTCTGTATTCAGTAGAAATTTATCTAGCGTCTATTATAATTTGTCCAAATAAATTCAACCCTCTGAAGCTACTGCCATGCTCCATTATGAAACTACTCTTCATCCAGATTTTTCTTTCCTCTTGATGGAAAGAATACCTGAGTCCTTACAACAATTGTTTAGTGATGCTCAAGACATTTAACACAACATCCAAGCATGTAAACTGATTCAGAATGAGGGGTTGAATGCTCAAGAACATGAAAGTAAATATGAACATAAAATAGTTGAATGGAATCTTGAGCATAGAATTGACGATATCATAGGTCCTCTCAAAGTTTCCAATGCAAATGATTTTGCAAAGAATTATATTACACTTGTTGAAATAAGAGATGCCGATTTAGCTTCTGATCCATCCCATGATAAGAAGGGGCTTATGGTTTTATGCATTCATTTGTAGACAGTCAAGAAGATGAATTTGCAAATCAGTTTCTTGAAGAACATGTTGACGTTCCGGGGTTGTTCTTGTTGGATGATATTGCATATGTTATTTATTTACCTATATATGATGAATACGATGATGATTGTGATGGTGACTCCTTGGAACAACCAATCACATGTTCCCTATTAGAATTTTTTTTTCAGCAGTATGGTGAAATGACTCAACCTACATATCATAGTTATAGAGGAAAGGATATCGGATCAGCTGAAGGAGATTCTCTGCCTTTATGTTTTGCTACATTTAAGTTGTTGAAAGAGAACTCTAAAATCATCATTGAGAAAAATGAATCTATGCTTATGAAAAAACATGCTAAATCAATGGAGAAGGATGAAAAGATATCACAACACTCTTTTCATGTGCTTGAAAACCCTATTACTTGTGCTGAAATGCAGCCATCTGTTGGGGATAAAATTGAAGACAGTTTCAAATCAGGTGGGAAAACCCTACCATTATGTTTTTCTTCTTTCGAATTATTGAAGAATAATATTTGTAGTATCTCAGGTCAGGAATCCTCCAGGCATGAGCGGAGTGATGATGATAATTCTACAAACAATCACATAAAGGGTCATGTCAGCTCATATTTGCAGTCTATGTTAAGCTATTAGCCTGAAAAGGAATAAGAAGTTGCTCCGGAAAGTATTGTTCATGGTCATTTTCTTTCTCCCGAAATCAATATAGATTTTCAACATGAAAAAGTGTTTCAAAGTGTTTTCTCTTCCCTTGAGAATGATGTGGTGGTTCAATTTTTAAACAACATAGACATGGATGAGGATTCTGAAACTGCATCTATGGAAGCTTCCAGCAATGAACAAACAAATGACATAGATTTTAGGGAAAGAAACAGAGCAGTGTATGCCACTTTTCCATCAGAAATATAGAAAGATAATGAAAAGGAAATGGTTTTATTTGATTCATTTGGAAATCATGGTTTTGAAAATGCATCCATGGGAAATCTAGACTGTGAAATAGTGCAAGAATATTACGAGAAGGAACTTATTTCCATTCATTTATTTGAAAGTCAAATGACAGTCCTCAAGAAAGTTTCCAGAAGTTTAATGAAACCAAATTAGAATTGTTTGATGAACAAGAAGATGCAAATAATATGGATGTAACATTTGAAGATGTTCAAGAATGTATGAATGTTTTTGTTGATATGCATGGGAGAGTAGAAAAACCTATTGCTGCCATTTCATTTGAAAATGTTCTCAAATTAGAAGAAATAGAGCAAGAGAGGCAAACGCTTATGAAAAAGGATTGCCTTTCTGTTTTTGCTCATCAAGAAGAAATGAATTTTCATGGTCTCCAAGATCCTGTAGCCATCCTCTTGCAGTCATCATTGAAGGAGGATTTTTTTTTATTCACAAATTCAAGTTTTGGATTCAACTTGTGTTTTTAGCTACCATCTTTTACATTTGTCTGCCTGCTTAAGAAATAGGTGATCGGGGGAAAATTGGGAGGCCAATTGCTTGAATGGTTTCATTGGCACTTCAACATCACTTGAATGAGTATTTCATATCAAAATTTTTAGAATAGATATGATCTAGGAGGCTCCCCAGGCTCAGAAAATGCTCAAAAATCAGAGTTCTCATAATTGGATGAAACCAATTCCATCGCAACCAGCTCGTCATGCTGATTCCGGCCATATATTCATATCCTTAAAATAGACTCCAGATGTGAAAAATATCGCACGACAATCAGATTCTTCTATGGCAAAAGTCAATGGTCAACTGGCAAATGAATAAGTGCCACATGGCCCAGACATGGGAAGCCACGTGGCACTTCACTACTGGTTGGCATGTAAAGAGTATTTGGGGGTCCATGGGATTCAAACCTCTGACCCATGGCTAGCTCCAAGTCTTTGGAAAAGTTCAATTACCAGCCTGCCAAAAGTCAAATTTATGAAAAAAAACCCACTTTCCTATAGTTTTGGGGTCAAATATCCAAAGGAGGGCACAAGGGGGCTAGGGATAAGCCCCGACACATGGTTTCATTATAGGAGCGTGTCCAAGGGCTAATTCTAGGCGCACCCAAGGGCAGATTAGCCCAGATCCCATGGAAGGCGCCCCAAAACCAGGAGCTAACAATTAAGGGGGTTGGCGCATAGCACTTGGAGCGCTGGCACTTGGCCATGTGGCCCCATGTGACCTAGTAAAGGGGGTGCATGCCCTGTCTTGGGGGATACTATACATTTTTGGTTTAAAAGTGGTTTTTAAACATTACAAAGGTGATTTTTGCCTGATATTATGCCTAGAAAATGATTTTTTTGAGGATTTTAGGCCATTTGAAGGGGGATTTAATCCCAGAAAGAGGCCAGATCTTGAGGGAAGTTGGGATTCCTCATCCGAGCCTTGAAAACTATAAGAACTAGGCTTTTTGAAGCTTGTAAGAGAACTTTTTGATGCAGGGTTTTGAAGGAGCAGTTTGTAAATTTTGGCCTTTTCTCATGTTTTGAGAGGTGTTTTTCTCATGTTGTTGAGATGATTTTGATGGTGCATGCAAGAATCTGAGCAAGGAGGTCTTGTACAGAAGACATGAAGCATGTAGTGTAACAACAAAGAGCATTGTAAGAGAACTTTGAGCATTTTAAAGAGCAATAAAGAGGTCCTCCACTTGGAAGCTGGCCCGGAGATGTAGCCAACGATTGGTGAACTCCGTTATCAACCTCTTGTCTCTATTTCTCTTTATGTTGTGTTGTTCTATTCCCTTCATTTGCAGCATGAATATTAATGGCTGATCTCTTTATACATTAATAAGCATCAAGTAAAAGTCACATTTGATATTCCGCAAACAAGATAACAAGTTTATGTATTTCGCATTCTTAACGATCCGATGCAAAAAGTAAATTAAAATAACTTGCGATTTATTAGTAATACCTTCATTTTTGGATCAAGATAGGAGTGTGAAAATAATCTTGTCGGTCAAGCATTTTTCAGTTTGAGTTTTCTAGTACTAGATACAGTCAATTTTCAATAATATACTCGAATGTCCAACATATAGTCGGAAGTAGTGCCCAGAGCTTGGTTTTCAGTCGAGGCTAGTGACATGGTAGGAGCAGGGTATACACATGTTTTGGGAGTAGCCCAATGGATCAGGCACTGGGTCTACGAGTTCTTTACTACCTCGTTGGGAGGATAGCATCCCCAGTTGGAGACAATGTTATCACCTTAACAATTTTCATAACTGGATCTAAAAATTTCAGAAATTTAGCGAAATCCTATACCACAGTAGAGGCGTGATAGTTTAGGGGGCCTGGATATATCCCATGACATATAGACAAATATAGCGGAGGCAGGAAGGGAGTATCTCGGTGGACCATCGATTTTGAAGAATCCTAGATCCACGGTTGAGGCCCACATCGGGCCAAAAAATAGCACATAACTTAATTTCGAGAAGGTAGACCAAGGAAAACCATTATGGTTTTGATGGGGAACGTGTGGCACTCTTACACATGCATTGCGGCAGACAACAGAATGCCTGAAACCACTTTTCCCACGGCCCCAATGTCATGTGGTTTAAAATGTCACATCAATAACTCATGGGAAGGATGGAAGTTGGTCAAATCACCCCACATCATTGGTCCAGGTACTTTCCCAGATGATGTATCAAAAGGACGTCATCACATAACTAACTCGAAGCTCATCATTCGAGATGGATTGATGAAGCGTGGCACACCAACGTAATATGACAGTAATTCATGATTAAAATGAAAATACTATCAAATCTCAAATATGAAATCGTTTTATCCTACTCTGGGAAATTGCCATCTTATGCATAAGGAAAACAAGCTCGACTTGTGTTGATTTTGTAAGTCCTGTAAATTCAAAGGGTGGAAAAATTGCTGTCTCTGCAAAATCTGAAAGGTATGGATAACACTCATCAAACGGTGTCTGATGCGACTAGGTTCTCAACTAATGTGCCAAGAAGGTCAATAAGTAAGAAAGAAAGATGGGTCTTGCAGATATTGGAAACTAAATTTCATACTGAACTTGCAACTGAGACAGAGTCGGGGGTCAGATTAAACCCCACTATGAGGGATCTTGTCATAAATGAGCACGTGAACAACACCTACAATCCATCCGCAAAGAGGAAAAGGAGAAAAAGGTGGAGGATGGAGGCCAAAACCGAGATGATAGAGAGCGTTGGAGAAAATATCGCTTGGTTGAGTACCCTGGAGGAGGAAATCACCAATCTGAGGTAAATCCTCAGGTAAATTTAGGTGCATTTCAGAAAGTTTTGGATAGATGGCGGCTTAAGAAAAGGGAGTCCTGATATGATAGACCAGTTACTAATAGTCCCTTTAAATAGTATATTTTTTCTTCCTTTTTTGTAACTTGTATCTATTTTAGAATTATGAGGAAGTCAGAACGTTTTAAATTCCACGTGAAATTTCTCTCTATATATGTTTGGTCTCAAGAGTATAAAAAGGGGGGAGAAAAGAGGAGCCTGCCCTCTGTGCAAGAAAACTTTGTAAATCTCTGGGGATGGAATGAATACATGAATGCAAAGGCAGATTTCAGACTTTTTATGAAAATATTCTAACTGGCGGTGTTATGAGTCTCGTTTTCTCTCATAGTGTGTGATTCCTGTTATTTTGCATGTCATTTTTTCTTTCTTCTATCTAAATTAAAAGATTAAAAGTCCAAAATTCATTATTCAATGCTCTCGGATTGGCGATTTAGGCTATGTTTATCTCTTTTAAACCATTTCATAATTCATTACTATAATGCTCTAATAATAGTTGTGTGTTTCTTTTCTTCTGATACCATCTAAATTTTCAAGTATAAACTCAGAAGTCACTTCCTCATTTAGCCTTTTCCTCTTAATTGTTTTCATGATTTGGCAATGCATCCTACATTCCTGACTCCATAGCCCAAAGGTCATCTTCATTTCTTCAACAATTTTATTAAAAACCCCCAAAACAGACCAAACCTTGCCACCAATTTCCATAGATATATCAAGTGACACGAGAGAGCCCTCTCTGAGTTGAGAATGCTAGTGCCTCAGCTCTAAAGACGGTTGAAAGAGTTACCTCTGTCGTTTGTCTATTCAGTCAGATAGAATTTACAGAGTGCTAACAGGTTGTAAGGAACTGTGAACTCCCTCTTGATTCATGCTTCAATACAAAATATGTTGAATTCTTTTGAGGTGTATTCTCCTCCATTATCTGATCTTAATACTTTGATTTTT
>JZKD02S2004466.1:387493-398409 GCA_000966675.3 Picea glauca
CATTTCGTTTCACACCTAAAAGAGTCCATCTTGTTAGGGGGAGATTTGTATTGTTTGAATATCAAATTCCTCCTAAAATTACTGCAATAGCTCAGGGGGAGCTTGTTTCTTCTTTGACATTGATGTCAAAGGGGGAGAAACGAATTCGCTTGCCTTAGTTTCCATCAATGCCAAAGGGGGAGATTGTTGGCAAATGTTTACCAAGTAGAGTATGCTTGTCATTGATGGCAAGTACAATAGTGAAGATGGAAGAATCAGAATGAGCATCGATGGACAAATAGGAACAACGTAGGCTCAGGAGGAATTAGCGCAGAGTTGAAATTATTCCAAGTAAGAAGGATGTGTAAGCTTGGAGGAGAAGCATTGTTGATCATTGTATCCCATCCAAAATTCTCGACAGTATGAGGGCCGTTAGATCTGAATAAAAGCAAGAAGAGTGTGTGCTGAAGAGGAGGATAGATCTCAGCCGTCAGATCCTAGTGCAGGACCCGACCACCGTTGGATCAAGGAGAACCTGCACGATCCTTAAAGAACAAGGAGATATGAGCCGTTAGATCGAGGTTGATATGGACCATTGATTCTAGCCAATGGAGAGGCATCAGGGATCGAGAGTTGTACATGACAAAGATCATTGACATCAGAAACCCCGATTTTGCGATATGCGATATCGCGATTCAATCGCAGCCATTGAATCGAGAATATGATCTAGACCGTCAATCCAACTCACGACGGCAGACCACGTCAGCTAGGGACATGTGGCACAACCAGGTAATGATGGGTGTCAGTCAGATTCAACACTTCAGGCACATATAAGTCACGAATCAGAGTGACACGTGGCATTATTTAACACGTGACAATCCACGTGTGACATCAGTAGAGTTTCGCAAATCACGACATGGAGAGGCAAAGAAAATAATGCAGAAATCGCGATATGCGATATGGCGATTCAATTGCAGCTGTTAAATAGAGATTAGATCTGGACCATTGATCATACTCCATATCAGATTTTCGCGAATCGTGACATGGAGAGGTAAAGAAAACAATGCAGAAATCATGATATGCGATATGGCGATTCAATCGCAGCCGTTAAATAGAGATCAGACATGGACCGTTGATCTCAGCTCCATCTCGGAGTTTCGCCTATCGCGACTTGGAGTGACGAAAATCTCCATCTTAGGATCAACGAGATGCGAGATCACGAAATGATCCTAACCGTCAATACATCAAAAGATGTGGACCGTTGATCTAAGAGTCTCGCCTATCGCGACTTGGAGTGACGAAAATCTCCAACAAAGGAACAGCGAGATGCGAGATCACGATGAGATCAAGACCGTTGATTCATCAAGATCATGAACCATCAATCAGGTTCGACGAAGATCAAGAGTTCGACTGTCTCAGAGAAGATGAAGAGTCTTAAACTGCCAGAGAGACTGAGGAATCTTAGTATAACATACAGTGATGCTGGACACGCGGAGTGAACCACCAGAGAAGCTGAAGAATCACGATGATGATCAGACAGAGCACTCGAGAGGTGGAGGATAACGACGTGGAGTCAGCATGTAGAGGCATTGCGAACATTGCATGCACAAGGTGCACAGAAGCTATAAATACACGGTACAGAGAAGAGATGGAGTTGTTGTTGTTGTTCGAGTGGTGGTGTTTGTTGATGTGGAAAGTGATTCATGCATGTAGAAGGAATATTGTGCAGAAGCTAAATTGATCTAAAGAGGAACTGTGCAGTGAATTGACATGGCACACAGAGGATAAATCGCAGAAGAACAGACAACGCAAGTGAGATGCGCAGAAAGGCAGTGTGGCAGAATGAGCAACGAGATGCAGCAGAACAGTGATAAGTCGGGTAAGCCATTGTTAAACATTATATCACTGTAGTAAGTTTCAGATTCAAAGAATTATATTTTAGGGTGGTTGGGAGGTGCTAGGGAGGACTGTTGTCCTCATAGGTTCAAGTGGGTGCTTGAACATAGGGAGTTGGTGCTTCCTTCTAGTTGGTGCTAGAGAAAATAGAGAGTTGGTGCTCTCAGCAAGTTGCAGCTTGCTAAATAGAGGTTGTAGCCTCATTATGAGTTGGTTCTCATATGTATGATAATGTAAAGAATGTAATTATTACTTATCATATAAAGAAAAAGAGGTTTTTACCCTGTATGGGTTTTCTTGGAAAATATTTGTCTCTGTGTTTCTCATATATGTGACTGATGCTGAATGTGCCTGTGTTTATTTCCCTACATTATTGTGATCATCATTCAGTGTTTCTCCAAAGAGTTTTAAAATAAGCATAATTTTTTAAGCTCAGTAACAAATGATTCACCCCCCCCCCTCTCAGTTGTCTAACAATCATGTGGTTGTAGGAGGCCTGCCAGGTGATGGTGGTCGACTTTCACTTGTTGACACTCTAGGAATTTGGTGACGAAATGGACTACATCACGCTTCATGCCTACCTGAAAGAAGAGCTTCCTCATAACTGCGTACATATTCTTCACACCCAGATGCACACAATAAAGTGCTCTATGGGCTTCCTTCAGTATGATGCTTCGAATATCCCCATTCTCAGGGATGTACATCCTTCCTCGATATCTTAGCAGTCCGTCTATTTCTTGACTATATCCTTCATACTTTGGGTCTAATTGCCTCCCACTCTGGAGGTTTGAAGTAACCTTTAAATACCAACTGTCTCCTGGGAGTTGTGTCAACACATGTTCCCTCAGATTGACCTTTAAGGTTACCAAGGAGAAGATACGTGGTCTCCTAGTCAAGGCATCTGTGACCACATTTTACTTTCCCTTGATGTATGAAATACCAAAATCATACTCACTCATAAACTCACTCCATCTCCTTTGCCTGGCATTCAGATCTCTTTGAGTGAAGAGATGTTTTAAACTTTGATGGTCCGTTTTGAGCTCAAAGTTTCGCCCCATAAGATAGTGCCTCCAAATTTTCAGAGCTAGCATTACAGTTGCCAACTCTAAATCATGAGTCACGTATAGCTCTTCGTGTTTCTTCAACTTCCTTGATGCATAGGCTATCACTCCTCCATCCTGCATTAGCACGGCCCCCAACCCTTGGTTCGAGGCATCCGTGCAGACTGTTAAGTCCTTTTCCATATCCGACACTCGTAGAATTGGCACATTAGTTAGTAACCTCTTAATCTCAATGAATGCACTATCACATTCTTCTGTCCATTCATACCTGACCCCCTTGCATTGCAAGGTGGTGATGGGTTTTTTTATTTTTGAGAATCCTTCTACAAATCTCTGGTAATAGCCTGCTAGCCCCATGAAGCTTCTCACCTCATGGCCATTTTTTGGCACTGGCCATTCCATAATGGCCTTTACCTTTTCTGGTTCCACAGAGATTCCTTCGCCGGAAATGATATGACCTAAATAGTGGATCTCTTTCTGGGAGAAGGAACACTTCGACAGCTTCCCATACAATTTGTTCTCTCTAAGGCAGGACAACACTATTCGCAAGTGTTCCTCATGTTCTCTTTCATTCTTGGAATAGATGAGGATGTCATCTAGAAAGACTTGTACAAATCGATCTAAGTACTTCCGAAATACGCCGTTCATGAGGCTCATGAATACTGCTGGTGCATTGGTCAATCCAAAAGGTACTACAACAAACTCGTAATGTCCAAATCGAGTTCAAAAGGCAGTTTTTGGGATATCACCTTCCTTAATCCTTAACTGATGATACCCAGATCGCAAATCAATCTTTGAGAATACCGTTGCTCCTTTCATCTGTTCGAAAAGGTCATCTATTCGCGGCATTGGGTACCTATTTTTCACTGTAGCATGGTTCAAGTCCATGTAGTCTATACACAGTCGTAAGGATCCATCCTTCTTCTTTACAAAAATTACCAGCGCGCCCCAGGGTGAAACACTGGGCCTTATTAGCCATAAGTCCAGTAACTCTTTCAACTGCATTTGCAATTCACAAAGTTTTGGAACTGTCATCCGATATGGAGTCTTGGAGATCGGTTATGCATCAGGTTTTAGCTTAATAGTAAAATCGATCTCCCTCTCAGGAGGTAACCCTGGTAACTCGTTCAGAAAAACATCCTAAAATTCTGACAATACCGGGTACTGATCCAATGAGTGTCCCTTCCTTTCATTCATTGCTTCGACTACATACAATTGACACCCTTGCCTCAGGCATCGCTTAACCTTCATAGTTGATATAAAGCGTAACGACACTTTTCTCTGTACACCCTGGATCTCTACTGGTCTTCCTTCATCGTCGACACAAAGCACCCTCTTTGCGAAACAATCTACCAAAGCTCGGTGAGTTGCTAACCAATCCATTCCAATGATTAGTTCATATGCCCCAAGAGCAGTGACGTATACCTTCAACCTGGTAGTACACACTCCCAAGTCTACTATACAATTATCAACACTAGGTCTTACCGCTTGTTTTTCCCCCAAAGCCATCTCGACTTTTTTAAAGTCATCGTGCTCGTAGGCTGCCAACCCACTCTTTTCTAATGAATATGGTGAAATGAAACTATCTGTCGCACCAGAATCAAACAAAATCTTGACATTGATATGATTTAGCGTACCTGATGACTCCACCACCGTGGATTAATGTTCGGCCTGACGATTATTAACCGCTGCATAAATCTGGTGGCTTCTACTTGCTCTCCCCATYGGTGCCTTTCCWTCTCTATGCACGAACCCTGATTGTAACTCTAGGCAGTCACACTGGTAATGGGGTCCTCCGCACCCCCAACAGGTAACATGAGATTGAACCTGTGTACTGTTATGTGACTGTCTCTGAAATGGGTTCCTTCCCCTGGAACCCCTGCCCCTAGCCGTTGTTCCCTGAGATGGTCGTGGATCTGTCTGCATCGTTGGCGATGAACGAGATGTTTCACTCGCTGCCATTGAAATCCATGCAGCTACTTTCCTTGGCGCGACTCTGTTACCATATGGTGATGGCCTTGAGCCCCCTCCCCTAGGAAATGTCCTCGGGGCCTTTCCTACGAATCCAGGGCGATGCAGAAACGTCGGTCTTGTACCCCCAGTTAAGTTCATGTGTTCTTCTGCATAATGCACATTTTCCATTGCTTCCGCTACTGAATACGGCTTCCACATCTGCACCATAGCTCTTATCTTAGGGTTCAGTCCATAGACGAAGCGCTCTGCCTGTCGTTGGTCATTGTCCATATACAAAACATATTTGAACAGTTCCATAAATCTGATCTCATATTCTTCTACAGTTCTGTTTCCCTGTACTAAGGCATGAAATGCCCCTACCTATTGTTCCTCATAGTATGCTGGTAGATATTTCCTTCGGAACCTCTCCTCGAAAATTTCCCAAGATACTGTGTCTGGGGTAAGGTGCAGTTGTCTTTCCAGGTTTCCCCACCAGTTCAAGGCGCTATCTCTTAACTGAAAAATTGTGATCTTCGCCTTTGAGTTGGATGCATAGTCCATTAAGGAAAAACACCTTGTCATGCCTTCCAACCATGCTTCCGCGCGTTCACTGGCGCGACCCCCGACAAACTCCAAAAGTTTGATCTTCTGCAATTCTCACGTGATGTCTTCGGGTGGAGGTCCTCCCCCTGAATCCCTTGACGCTTCTGGATTACCCATTCCAAATGGTGGGGGTTCCACTTCAGTCCCTGCCGATTGTCACCCCTTCAAAGTCTCATTAATGGCTTCCAACGAGCGCAGTATGAGAGCTAATTCGGGCGATGGTGGTGTTGGTGGTGCTTGTGACGATGCTCCCCTGCCTCGACTCCCTTGAGTCCTGACCATCCTGTATGATTTAACCTGCATCAACCAAGTTGTCAGGGTGAGTTCCAGGACATTTCAAATTGGTGCTACTTAAACTAGAAACGGGGTTAGGCATAAGTTTTCTTTACTTGTCTGTAAACAGACATTACTCCTTTAGGAGATTGGCTAGGTTAGGGTTAGGATTAAGCATCTAAGCTTGATTTCTTCGCCCCTATGAAAACAAAAACTATTGGTTCCCTTTCCCTGTAGCTACGCTAGCCTTGCGCCATACTCGCCAATTCCTATGCTTACTTTCCTAGTGCATATTCCACCTCCTCCCCGCCTGTCCTAGTCTAAGTCCTTTTAACTTTTCACTTACAACTAAATATCCTCCGGTGCTTGACTCGTGAGCTTCTCCTTGGCACGTAGTGTTGGCGTTGTCGAATGTTGCATTGAGATTTAGCGTTGACTTTGACTGGTGGAATGGAGTGGAGGGAATTGGCGCTCGACTCGACGAATTGTGTGTACGGTCTCGTGAGTTTGGTGCTTGGATAATCGGAGATTACTCTTCATGATAGTACTTTGCTACTATTGACAATGAAAGTATTTATATGTGAAATTATTTGTAAAAGTGATATGTGTGGTGCATTGGTGTTATTGTTCTTCTTAAGGCACTTCGCTCGGTGGGTGGTCTTGGGTTCAAAACCCATGGACCCTCTAGTATTTTAATTAACTTTTAATGTAGTTTAACTTTACACTAAATTATAATTTAGGGTAATTTAGGGTAACCACTTAATTAACTTTTAATTAATTTAATTAAATTAACCTAATTTAGGGTAACCACTTAATTAACTTTTAATTAATTTAATTAAATTAACCTAATTTAGGGTAACCACTTAATTAACTTTAAATTAATTTAATTTAGGTTAATTATCTTTACACTAAAAAATTTAGACGAACACACACAGTTTATAAAAGATTTTTTTTTTTAAATAAATAATAGAAGAAAATCAAAATAATTTAAAAACAAGTGCGGGCACGCATGGATTCCACGTGCCTGCCTTGCTTCCTCCAACGCCCCTCCCCTATCTTAACCCTAACCTTTTTCGTTGTAACCCTAATTCCTCTTTTCCTCATTGTTTCCTCTTGCGAGGTCTCTGGTTACCCGGTCGGCCGCCATGGCCTCTTCTCATGGCTTCTCCTCCTCGTTTGGCAGGCCTTTGGTTTCTGGAGTTGGTTGTTGGCTTGTATTGTTGCTTGGTGAATGATTTGTGCACTGGTGTTCGACGCTTGTGCTTGGGTTGCATGTTGAGTTTGGTAGCTCTGTGGCTGAGGCGCTTGGGTGCTTGTCTTGCATATATTTTTATTTATTTATTAATAATTAAAAAAATTCTTTCTATTGTGCAGCTTGGGGTATGTTGAGTTTGGTAGCTCTGCGGCTGAGGCGCTTGGGTGTTTGGATTTCATATTTGCATGTGGCTTTTCCCTGGCGTGGTTTGGCGCTGGTTTATTGTTTTTCTTATTTAATCGTTAGTCCCTGTCATGGCCATGTGCGTTTACAGTGTATTTCTTGCGACCGATTTTTTATTTATTTTTTTTTTTTTTGTGGTGGACCTGGTCGGCTGAGTAGCAGATTCTTTTAGCTCACTCTCTCTGTTGCTTCCAATGCCCACTCCACCTGCGTTCTATCTTTTCCGCGTCTTTCTCATGAGTTAGACACAAGAGAGAAAACATGGCGCCTGCGCAGCCGAAATCAGGGATCTTTGTAGGCCTCAACAGAGGGCATGTCGTGAGTAGTCATGACCTTGCTCCCCGCCCTTCTGCTAACAAAGGGAAGAGGAGAAAACAAACAGACTTCGTGAGAAAGTTGATAAGTGAAGTAGCAGGCTTTGCCCCTTACGAGAAGCGGATCACCGAGCTGCTGAAGGTGGGGAAGGATAAGCATGCCCTCAAAGTGGTGAAGAAGAAGCTGGGAACCCACAAAAGGGCCAAGAAGAAGCGAGAGGAGATGTCCAATGTCCTCAGAAAGATGAGGTATCACTATACATTGTTGCTTTTCTTTGATGTTTAGGGATTTTAAATACATTTTCGGTGGGCATAAACCCTAGATTGAACTATTTTGGGAAGAGCTCGAATCTGATTAAGCGCCTTTTTGGTTTTGAATCTGATGATGGGTACGAAACCCTAGTTTACTATGGTAATATTTAATTTTTAAATTAACTCAAGCCACTTGAAATAAGTTGCCATATTTTGGGTTTTTATGGTTTATACTGGTCTTGTTACTGTTACTCGATGTTTTAATGGGGCTGCAAAAAGCATAGTAGCGGGTGGTGCACTCACCTACCTTGCCCTATAGTCTGTAGAAACTGACAATCCGTTTATTCTCGAGGAAAATATTCCTACGAGGAAAATTCTTATGTTTTATAGACAATGGAAATGCACGATTTGATGGCTTTTATAGATTCATAGCATACCATAGGTCGGATGTCTAAGATGATTCAATCAGAACGGGGTACCCATTATTCAAATTAGATGGTCCTCTTATGATTCTTCATTAGCTTATTGGTTATGGCCTATGTCCAGCTTAATCATGGTGTTGAATCCAAAAACGGTTGACATTGTTTATTTTCTCTTTGAAATTTTGATTCTAAATGTTGCAAATGTCTATCAAAAATATATTGCCGAGGGTCATGAAATTGGGAAATTCGAAAAATTGGTGATTTCACAAAAATCAGGGTAATCATAGGAATAAATTATCAAATTTAGGCAAAAGCCTAAATTTCATCTTGAAAATATCGAAAAAGTTGGTGAGTTGAAAAACTCTAAAAATAGGGAGAAATCGGAGATTTTTGCAACACCATCACTCTTGAGAACTCATTTTAGATTTATTCATTGTTCTCAACACATTTTCTCTCTACCCCAATCTTGGTCCCAAGGTCTGTGACCAGTTGTGACTAATCCTTTTTTTTGTTGTTCGAGTCTGAGAACATTTCGTTCAATCCACCCAGAGTAGATAAAGCTTTAAAGGGTTTCTTCCATTGAAGTCCATTTAGCTTAGTATGTGAATGATGTAACAGCCCTAATAGTATTCATATTTCACTTGTTTTACTTTGGTAAATTTGTTTTTACATTTTCAATTCGTATTGTTTATATATATTTAGATTTGTTTATATATAATCAAAATAACAGTGCTTTTGGTTTGCAGGTTAGGCAAAGCTGGAGTTGGAGCTAGGAATTTGGCCCTTAAGGCTCCAGATTGTGAATGAGGCACTCTGATACCATGTGTAGTGACTTGAAATAAAAATTTGATATAAATCATTTCAATTGCACAAATAGATTAATCACCAGAATATATAAATTTAATTGCACAAATAGATTAATCACCAGAACATATAAATTTATTGAGATAAACATATTAGCTTATGGACAGCCTCATAATACATCATATTTCTTAAATTTCATAAAACAAATACATAAATTAACATACCTGGGTCTGATGCTAACCCTCTGTTTTCTGCTTGTCTTGTTGACCTTCCTGCTGCTGCCTTGCCCGACTTGAATCCACGGACCAACTCTGCCCAAAACTGAGTTTCCACCCTGCCAACTAGGACAACTACCTAGCTCTAGGATACCATATGGATATCCTGGCCCCTGTGCCCAAAACCCCCAGCAAACCGGTGCCCCCTGCACTAATCCTCCTGACTCCAAGACTCAAACTCTCCTCTCTCTGTGCAAATCCAAGAGAACCCTCCAAAATAAAATTCCCGTAGAATGATCATCCCTCCTTCGTAAACCTCCTCCCCCTCATATTCCTCCTTCACCGCCCTTCCTTTCATTTACTTCCTTGCCTACTCATTTATTACCTTATCCCCTCATAATTAATATCTTATCCCTTTATAATTAATATCTTATCCCTTTATGTTCAATGTCTTATCCCTTTCTGTGTACGTAAGTCTTTAACAAATTAAACTTATAATTTATTATCCCTATTAATTTAATACCCATGTCAATGAATGTAACATGTAATTAATTAATCAATTAATTAATCAAATTGTAACCATTAATTAATTAATAAATATTTAATTAGTATCATTATACCAATCTTGTTTAATTAATACCATGTTAAGACAATTAATCCCCTAATTAATTTTTACTTAAAAATCCTTAAACATTTATTCAACTAGGGTTGTTACAACAAACCTAACTTGAAGTAATCATAACTTTGTACCTATAATGTATAAAGATATGAAACTAATACACAATGTTCTTCAGTGTGTTTTATGCAATTCCTCCAAGTTTCACTACTTGAAACCTCTCAGAAAAGGAGTTATAGTAAAAATGACATACCTTGCTGAATTTTGGCTTATTCTAGAGAGCGACCTTGTAGAGCGTGCTCCACGCGGAATATTTGTTGAAATGATTTGAAACTGTTACACAACATACTGCAGACTGTACCTAACCAACATGATTTGTCTCACTGAATTTGTATCTTTTATGAAGAAGTTATGAAGTTATGACTGTTACTTGTTTTTGACTAGTTTCAGGACTAGCCACAAACCCTATTTTCCACAGAGTGTAACTCCCAAAATACAACGACCCACAAGCTAAATTGTTTACCACAGATACTTGGATATGGATTCTCAATGGAATAACAATTTTAGGATCTGAATCATTATAGAAAAAACTTTATAGTGAAAATGGTGAGATGACATGTAAATAACATACCTTAGAAAGCACCATCAAAAGAATTTATCCTTCCTTGCATTTCGACCTTCTTTTTTTCACCTTCACTCAGAATTCTAGTTTAGATATCCTTGGTTACCTAAGACACCTATAGATATTCAATATGCTCAAGTGTGTGTTAAATGAGAGAGCCTTGCCTCTTATTTATACTCTCCAGGTAGCTTCCTTAAAAACATCTTTTAGGTCACTTGGCCGACTTTCCTTATTTTAGGAGTAACCCACTTATAATTTCTCCATTAAAATTATTATTGAAATAATTTGTTTTTTATTCAATTTGAATTATAATACACTCATCACTTCACTTTATTATTTATCATTTAAAAATATCTTAAACCACTTTGACTACATTGACCTTTTGGGGCTTCTAGATGACATATGAGGGTCCTCCAACTTCGTAAGGCCATAACTCTCAAACCGTGAGGAGTTATGTGACGTTCCACA
>JZKD02S2004466.1:403263-417918 GCA_000966675.3 Picea glauca
CCCAAAAATTCTTCTAGGACTACAGTATGGGCATGTGATTTTGAGAAAGAATATGGGAAAGCAATTCATCTTTGGCTTTAGACCTGTGTGATGCTTATTCCATTTCGTTCTTTCATTACTATTGTATTATGAGAACGTTATTATGGTTTATTTTAGCTTTAGCTTGTCATCATATGGTGTTTTCATACTATTTAATGTTATATGTTGTCCATAATTTCTTATTCCATTTTTTTATGTGTGGTCAATCGATCATTTGATTATTGTGGAATTTACTTCTAATGTTAAATGAAGGATAATATCAATACTCAAAGTTGAGTTTTCTTTCGTTCTTAAATATTGATTATCTTAAGATCACATGATTTTTAATTAGTTGTCTTCCTATTGTTGTTAATTTACTCCATTATCAAATACTTCTTTGAATGTATTCTGGAAGTGCTAGTATTGTTCTGTTATAGGTTTCCCTTAACAACAGTACAGGAAAGAGCTCATAAAACACAGGAAGATAAAATCAGTTGACTGATCAATTAGAGGTTAGTAGATGCATTCTTTCTTTTATTTAGAGTTGTTTATGAATGAAACGATGATTACATTAATTAGCTTTGACTGTTTTTGTGTCATTGTTTCAATAGTATTCATTTAGTATTTATTTGTTTAATATATTTAAAAAAAGAAGAAGTGTTGTTCATATTTGATTCAGAAACTTTATCAAACAATCATTTTCGCAAGATTTCATGCAAACCTTGCAAACTATATATAAACTGTTCATAATCATTTGTATCTTCACATTCTTAGATAAATATTTGTAATTATTATGTCGATTGTTAGAATCTTTTCTTTAGTTAGTTTTTTTTATTTTTTTATTTTTAGGACTTTAATTGGCTAATGGAGCCACTAAATCTGTCAGAATAGGTTACACCAAATGATTTGGGTTATTTAGACAACCCTGGACCAGATCTGTTCTTCCAATTGTCGGCACGTCAAATTTTCCCGTCAACAGGCCAATAGGGTCACACCCAAAGAAGCTATAGGGAATTCCCCACACTTTCTAGTATACGGGAAGCAAACTATTCTCCCGAACGGGATTTATATTCCATCTCTTCAACTGGCCCAAGATTCTAGAGTGTTAGCGTCGGATGTCACTCCTGGATTGCTTACAGGAGCAGAGCCTGACACCCATCAGTTTAATGTCACGATCGGTTTAATTGGGTGATCAAATGGAGATTAACTCAAACGATGTGGTTCCAACTCTGAAACTAGGCCAGGCATGCATGTGCAAGTGAGGTCTTAGGTAACTTTAGACAGTGAGTTGTAGTAAGGGTGAGTAGGGGGAAGACTTGTATCAGAGAGATGTGATGGTATGTTATAAACATCAGGTTCCTAACAGCCTGTGGAAGAAGACATTTAAACGCAAGATCTTCTTACACTCAAACGCAGAAAACCAGAGAGAACAATAATGCCACAATAAATCCTTTATCATAACATAAATTCCACAATTCGTGCGAATCAGTCGATCACGAACTCTCTTAGTGTAAAGCAGAAACTTAGACGGGTAAAGAAAGATTGTCTGCCATTAAACAAGAAATCTTACATATAGATGCATAACCAGAGCTAAGATATCTGCTAAAACTTTACAATCGGGAGCTTCGCTCTACCATCGATCCCCTTACAAAATACAAAGACTGAGTTCATATACTCAGAGAAAAACACCTAACAGAGGCGTGCCCAGTCACCCAAGGCTTGATTTCTTTTCAGTCAAACTCATATTGATATTCTATGTCGGACATCATCTTAACTGCGCATGGCTCCCGCAGAGGGATTAGCTGAATCAGTAAATGTCGAATTAGCGTGTGCAGGTCTCCTCCGGCTAGTCGAGGATTCGACATGGATTTTCTGAAAGAAAGGGTACACAGGACCCTCTCGAGCGGCCCGCTTGCCAGACCCTCCATACTTCACAATTAATGAATGAAGAGAGGACTCAACCACCCCTTCTTGCTTTCATTTACTCCAAGCGAAGACCGGGGTCGAGGTCAGGCCCGATGGCAACTGGAGGTCACGTCGAGCCTCTTTGTGACTGAAAGTCAATGCCTTCAGCCCCTTTTGCGCAGCCCTTTTCCTTTCCACAATGACCACGGGCTGTGACCCAGTGCTTTCTTTCAAATGTGCTTTCGACGTTCGCAAATAGGAAGGGGCTGCTCCTTTCTCCTTGAAATCGCGATGAGCGATATGCTGAGACAGCTTGATCTGGTACCACGCATCCTTCAAATCCGATGGTTCCAAAATCATCCAATGCTGTGGTGGGCCCCGGGTCCTGAATGCTCTCGCTACTTCGCGTATCGGGACATGAGGGAACTGCTTTTTGCGCATTGAAACCCTGATGGGCGAAAAGGCGAGGGGCTTAATCGTGCGCCAGGTGTCTGCTTCAAATGAATGGCTGAGATTACTCCTCGGTAATGTGGGCCCACCTTTGGGTGCTTTCATCTCGCCACTCGCGAGTCGAAGACCCTTGGTTCCTCTTCTTCAACTCCCGATCGCCGAGATGGCGATACAGGTCGGGCCCCCTTTCTGGTCGGTGCTCTCCACATGTAACCATTGGCTAGGGCCCAAGTACTCATGCCTTTCGCTACTCATGACCTCGCGATCTGGAGTATCAAACTTTGGCATTCTCACTTTGCGAAGTCCCGAGGCGCGATGGTCAGCAACGATTGACTTTCTCCGGTCTCTTTTCATAACTCGGAACCTTGCGCAACTAAAGGGATATGACCCGCCCTTTGGACTCATGAGCCCTGAGCTCACAAAATAACACTACGCTTGAACTGCTGGTGATCAACGGCCTTCGTAACTTCGCGAATGCCTCCCGAGGGATTCCGATCGTCGACCTCTTTAAAGCTTTACCGCTATACTTGATGCAACTCGGCTAATTTGTAATTTCCCATCAATTGCTGCTTTGCTCTGTCACCAAAACCTTTCCGCTGAAAGATGAACTGCCCACTCACTTGATTTTAAGTCCACAAAGGACTTCTTTTATGTGTTGCGCTCGGGCGCCCCTCGGGCAACCTGCAAACCTATGTATCCCAATACTGAAGACCAGAAATGTTGCTAACATTAGGCTCCATGGGGGATAGAGTCGTCCCTATGATGCTCTAAGAACTCCTTCTGTAGTTCCAGTCGCCTTTCTGTTGGGCTATGGATTCATTATTAGGCCGCAAAAATAAAAAAAGGAAAACGAACTAAGGAACAAAAAGGGCAATATTTACAAACAGAAGAGCCATCTGAGACTCAAACAAAACATTTTTAAAAAAAATGCCCATTCACTGGGCTGCTGAAAACTTCTTCGCCTTCCGAATCTCGTAGCCGATATGTGTTATTTGAGAAGACTTCAGAGATTCTGAAAGGCCCGATCCATAGGGCTTCAAATTTTCCGTGCTTGCCCTTGTCTTGCTTAGGAGCGTCCCACTTCAGCACCAGGTCTCCTATCTGGAACTCCACCTTCTTGGCCTTCTTATCGACAACCTGCTTGATCCTTTGCTACTGATCCTGAACTCTGTCCACTACCTTCTCTCTGGCCTGCTGGACTTCCACTAGTTGATGAATTCTTCTGATCATGTCATTGGGCTCTTCTTGATAACCCTGGAATAATTTCGCTACGGGAATGGCCAGCTGAGAAGGGAAGACAACTTCTGCTCTATACACCAACTGGAAAGGAGAGGTGCCTATAGACATATTTGTAGTCACCCGATCAGCCCATAGAGTGAATTTCAGCTTTGAGTTCCAAGCCCTTTTGTTGTCTTCCAACAGTCTTTTGATGATTTTTATCAGACTTTTGTTGGAGGAATCTGCTAAACCATTGCCCTGTGGGTAATATGGGGTGGAATGAATTAGTTTGATCCCGAACTGCTCACAGAACTTGGCTAATGGTTCAGACCCGAAAGCGGCTACGTTATCAGTGACAATCCTACTCGGGCAGCCAAACCTTGTGATGAGGTCCTCCAGGAACCCAATGATTACCTTATGGGAAGTGCTCCTAGTAGGGATAGCTTCTATCCATTTAGTAAAGAAATCTGTGGCCATCAGGATCCATCTGTGTTGCCCACTAGAAGCAGGGTGGATTTCTCCAATAAAATCCAGGCTCCATTGCTGGAAAGGTCCCGAAACAACCACGGGCTGCAAAGGCAGAGACTTGAGCTGTTGCTTTCCTAAAAATCTTTGGCATGTGATACAGGCTCTAACTCCTCTATGGACATCAACGAACAAGGTGGGCCAGTAGTATCTGGATCTGGGGATTTTATGGGCTGTAGTCTTCCAGGAATGATGCCCTCCACATAAGCCGCTGTGAAACTCGAACATGATCCTGTCGGCCTCTTGTGGATCCATGCATTTTAAAAGCACCCCCAGGGGGTCTTTCCAATATAAAATTCAATCAATAAGGCAGTACCTAACTGCCTTGAGCTTAAGAGCTCTGGCTTTGTTTCTTTGCAGGCCATCTGGGGGCCGCAATTCCTGCAGAAAATATATGACATCCTTATACCAAGGACATCGAGCCAATGGGGGATCTCTTTGAGGATCTGTTTTAGACAACTGACCCTACTGAATTCCTGAGCATTTGTTCATGAAATTTACCCCCAAAGCTTGGCAATTGGCTTCAGCCAGCAGCTTGTCTAAGCCTTGACCTTTGATCAATTTGGTAGGCCTTATTTCCAGGTCAAACTCCAGGATCTTGGCTATCCATTTACTCCTCTTCCCATCAATGTCGGGTTGTACAAGGATGTACTTCACAGAGGCTAAAGGAACGTATGCGATCACCTTTGAGTGAAGGACGTAGACCCTGAAAGATTTGAGAGCTTTCACCAAGGCATAGGCCTGTTTTTCCATGATTTCATATCTGACCTCTGTATCTCTTAACACCTTGCTGAAGAAGGCAATGGGCTGCTCTCGCCCCTCCTCATTTCTCTGCAGCAAGACCGCCGTTATTGCATCAAAAGAAGCGAAGGAGAAAATTAGGAAATCTTTCGAATAGTCAGGGCTGATCAGCATTGGTGCCTCATTCAATGCCTTCTTTATTTGGACAAAATATTCCCTAGGTTCACCAGTCCATTTTACTTCATTTCCCTTCTTGAGCATGGTTGTGATGTGTTTCACCAGCTCAGCGAAATTCGAGACGAATCTTCTCAGAAAATTAATCTGCCCCAAGAAGTCTTGAACTTCCTTTCTCGACCTGGGAAGCGACAAGGTCTGAATTGCCTTCACTCTGCTAGGGTCAATTCTCACTCCTTTTGCTGATACTATATGGCCCAGTAGCTTCCCCTCCTCCATAGAAAACAAGGATTTCTTGGGGTTCAGTGAAAGGCCGAATCTTCGACATTTTGAGAAAACTTTCCTCAAGTGACTGCAGTGCTCTTTGTTAGACCGCGAGAAGACTTTGATGTCATCTAGATAGATCACCACGAACCGATCCTTTTCTCCGATGAAGGCTATGTCCATGGCTCGCTGAAATGTCGCTCCTACATTCATCAGTCCGAATGGCATTTTGGAATACATGAATGTGCCCCAAGGAGTGGTGAAGGTTGTCTTTTCTCTGTCTTCAGGCATGACCGATATCTGATTATAGCCAGAGAAACCATCGATCATGGAGATCCTAGATGCTTCAGTTACCCTCTGCAAGATGTGCTCCATATTGGGTAGGGGGTAATTGTCTTTCTTTGAGCTCCTGTTCAGGTTCCTGAAGTCGACACAGAGCCTGATTTCTCCACTTTTCTTTCTTACCAGAACCAAATTGGCCACCCAATCGGAATATCTCAAGGGGACGATGATCTGGGCCTCCAACAACTTCTTTACTTATTTCTCCATGACAGGCAGGAACATGGGATTTATCTGTCTTAGCTTCTGCCTGAACGGCTTAGCTCCTTCCTTTAATGGGATCTTGTGTTCAATGACAGATGTGTCATATGTCTTGAGGTCTTCATAGGTCCATGCGAACACATCGGAAAATTCTTTCAGCAGCTCAGTATATTCGGCCCTCTGTTCTGTGGTCAAACTGCTTGACATCTTGACAAACTTAGGCTCCTCTGGTGTGCCAATGTTGCACTCGGCTGTGTCATCATCTTTATCTAAAACCTTGCCCTTTACTGCCATGTCATTCCCATCGAAAAATCTTTCTAAAGGAATTAGCCCCCTCGGAATGTGATTGTCGGGTACTTGAATGATCTGGTGGTCTGCAATTTTATTTAGAAACACCTCGGGGTGAGGGCTTTACTCTGTATCAGGATCCTGATCAATGTGCAACGCAGAAAAATCATCAACCGACTGGAGAAATATTTTGATTTCCAGATCATCTTCGAATACCTTCCAATGCTTGACATTATCTGGTACTGAGGGTCTATATTTTATCTCAGCATCAGAGTTAACCATAGGCGGCAGAGGAACTTTGAGAAAACTGGCTGAGACAACTAAAGAATCGGCCACGACATTATCCTCCCTTGAAACAAAAGATATATTGAAGGCTGAGAAGTAATTTTCAATTAGGTCCCACGCTTCATTCCTATAATTTCTAAGTCGAGGATGTTTAGCTTGATAAGCGCTTATGATCTGTTGGACCACAAACTCTGCATCTCCGAACACTGCTACCTCTTGAATTCCCATTTCCCTTGCAGCTCTTAACCCTAGGACAAGGGCTTCATACTCTGCCACATTGTTGGTGGTTTCAAATTCTAATTTTTATGACAGAGATACGGTTTCCTGAGTAGGTGATACAAAAAACACCCCAGCACCAGCGCCTTCTTTGGAATAGGCTCCATCAAAAAACATTTTCCAAACGGGGGTGATGGGAGGAGGAAGTTCGTGAGGAGAGGTGGGTTACTTCCTGAGTTCAAGAGGGGGCTCGGGAGCATGAGAGAGTTGGAGTAAGCTAGAACCTAAATCAATGTCTAGGGCGAAAATAGGATGGTTGGTAGGATTGGCTTCATCACTGATTATATAGGCCAACTAGGCTTCCCTATATAGCCTTCTATGTTCTCCCCCAAACACCGGGATAGTAGCATAGGTTAGGTCCATATTTAAGGTTCCCCCTAGTCTTTTTATCCAAGATCTTGACAATAGCATACCAAACTTGGGGGGGACATCAGCTACTATGATATCCATGACCACACTTTTCATGGGCAACTGAAACAAGGTCACGACCAGGTCTTTAATAACTCCAAGGCACTGAACTCTCCTAGAGTCAAAGGAATAGAGGTCATGATAGGCTCTGGTGACTTCTAGTCCTAACTCTTCCATGACCATTTTGGGCATGAGGTTGTGAGAGTCCCCTGAATCCATCAAGCAGTTGTGCAGCACCCTATCATGTATGTTCAGGGATGTGTAGAAGGGAGGGGACGAATCATCTCTATCTTCTACGATGGGTCCTAGGAAAACCGTCGGCTTTTCATCTTGGAGGTTTATGGAGTCTGTGGGAAGGCATGAGGCTTCATACTGTAACATCTTAGAGAAGCGCTTTTTAAATTCTCCATGTTTAATCAGCTCGGTGAGGGGCACGGGGATTCTGATCTTTTGAATCTCATGCTCGAAATTAAAAGAAGATGCGGGCTTTGGGATTTCTCTTACTTCGGGAGCGTGGTTCTGAATAATAGGAGAGAGGGGTTGAGCCTTCTTACCTCTGTGGTCGTCGGCTACTGTATTAGTAGGTTTTCCTATTCTAGTAGACTGCTCGGGAATATCAGGTGCTACTATCTTTTTGTCGGACCTCAGGTTATACCTGCCTCGGCCACCACTAGCCTTGTCTCCCTTGCTTAGTTCATTCAGCTGACTGTCCATGAGAGACTCCTCATATGCTGATTTAGTGAGATGAGGAAAAGGAGGAGTGTCTCTGAAGCAATGGATTTCATGATTGGGCTCATATGTTTCCCCTTCTTCCGCCTCGGCCACAAAATTGTTTTGAAAAGGGGCATGAATCTTCTGGTCCTCTCTGTCTCTTCCCCTCTCTCTTTGCACATTCGGGGGAGTAAAATTGTTCGGCCTCCTGAAACCTCCTTTGTTTTCAGTGATCTGAGGGCCTTTATATGCTTTCCTTCCCTCCACCCTCATTCTCTTCATCTCTGCGAACAAAGACTTCACCATCTTAGTCAGCTCATCCACTTGAGGGTGGGACACCAATGGGCCAGAAGTTGAGGCTTCTGACCTTCCCTTTCTTCTGTCTACGTTAGCCTTGTTCCTCAGTCTGTCAGCTACTAATACATTGTATTCCACCTCTATGGCCGCATCTTGCATCTGAGCTAAGGAGGTTGCTCTTCTTTCTCTTAACAAAAGACAGAAATCGGGGTCAAACGCGCTAGCATAAGAAATTTTGGCCGAGGCTTCTAAAGGCTTTATTTCGGCAGGAATTTTGTTATACATCTTATTGAATATTTTGGAGAAGTCAGAGACAGAATCTCCATCCATCTTCTTCAAAGACACAAACTTTGTCATGTAATACATGAAGTCCTTCCTATCGCCCCACTGCCTCAGGAAAACATCATCCAGGGCTTCGATGCCAGCAATAGATCCGGGGACTAGTCCTCTAAACCATTTCCTCACCTCGCCATCCAGGCTCTGGATGAAGACTCTCATCCAGACATCTTCGTTTTCAATGTTGAGGTTGTCTGCATAACTGTAGAAAGCAGCCAGGTGCTCTTCGGCAGTTACGTCTCCTTCCCCCGTGAACTTGGGCATGTATTTCAGGTAATCCCCAGCAGGAAGAGGATTCACATGATGAGGTAGGACTAATGGAGCATATCGGGCAGCGACTATGGCGTCCATTCTATTTGGAGGAGGGTTAGCACCAACCATAGGAGTATTAGGTAGAGGAGATCTCGGAGGAGAAGGGGTACGCAAAGGAGCTATTGGGAATGAATCCCGAAGTGGGGTGGAGAACAAGAGAGGGTTTAAGGCAGAGGCTAATGAACTCGGGTCGGCAGGTGCTTTTCTTCGTGCAGGAGTGGGAAGATCCACTGCATTCAAAGATCTTCACCGATAGACATCTTCAAAGGAGAGGGGAGTGACAAGGATCTCTCCCTCCAATCCCGGATCAAGAGGGGAAAACTCAGCAGGAACACTCCCGAAATTTAGGAAGCAGGAAACTTCAGAAAATGGTCTGTTGGGAAGATGAGGAGAGGAAAATGGAGTTTCTACAGAAGGGGATAGCGGATTACCTGGTTTAGCGATGGAATTTTCTCCTTCAGAGGCCTTCCCCTTTCTGAGCGTCACCTCTGGATTTGCCTCAGGCGTAGCTAGAGGTAGCTATGGATGAGACCGCGTATGCCTGCCTCTGAAAGCCACAATTAATAGAGCAGGTTCTCCCCAACGGAGTCCTCACAATGGAGTTGCCAGGTGCAAATTAGCAATCTTGAAAGGCTCCGATAATCCGATGCACCTTCGGATTCAGAGGCTCAATGTTGTTCTTCCCAGGGAAAATCTTCAATTTCATCCCCGGCAACGACGCCAGAAATGTTAGCGTCAGATGTCACTCCTGGATTGCTTGCAGGAGCAGAGCCTGACACCCATCAGTTTAATGTCACGATTGGTTTAATTGGGTGATCAAATGGAGATTAACTCAAACTATGTGGTTCCAACTCTGAAACTAGGCCAAGAATGCATGCGCAAGTGAGGTCTTAGGTAACTTCAGACAGTGAGTTGTAGTAAGGGTGAGTAGGGGGAAGACTTGTATCAGAGAGATGTGATGGTCTATTATAAACATCAGGTTCCTAACAGCCTATGGAAGAAGACATTTAAACGCAAGATCTTCTTACACTCAAACGCAGAAAACCAGAGAGAACAATAATGCCACAATAAATCCTTTATCATAACATAAATGCCACAATTTGTGCGAATCAGTCGATCATGAACTCTCTTAGTGTAAGGAGGAAACTTAGACGGGTAAAGAAAGACTGTCTGCCATTAAACAAGAAATCTTACATACAGATGCATAACCAAAGCTAAGATATCTGCTAAAACTTTACAATCGGGAGCTTCTCTCTACCATCGATCCCCTTACAAAATACAGAGACTAAGTTCATATACTCAGAGAAAAATGCCTAACAGAGGCATGCCCAGTCGCCCAAGGCTTGGTGTCTTTTCAGTCAAACTCATATTGATATTCTCTATTGGACATCATCTTAACTGCGCATGGCTCCCGCAGAGGGAGTAGCTGAATTAGTAAATGCCGAATTAGCATGTGCAGGTCTCCTCCGGCTAGTCGAGGATTCGGCATGGCTTTTCTGAAAGAAAGGGTACACAAGACCCTCTCGAGTGGCCCACTTTCCAAACCCTCCATACTTCACAATTAATGAATGAAGAGAGGACTCAACCACCCCTTCTTGCTTTCATTTACTCCAAGCGAAGACCAGGGTCGAGGTCAGACCCGATGGAAACTGGAGGTCACGTCGAGCCTCTCTGTGACTGAAAGTCGACGCCTTCGGCCCCTTTTGCGTAGCCCTTTTCCTTTCCACAGTGACCACGGGCTGTGACCCGACGCTTTCTTTCAATCGTGCTTTCGGCGTTCGCAAATAGGAAGGGGCTGCTCCTTTCTCCTTGAAATCGTGATGAGTGATATGTCGAGACAACTCGATCTGGTACCACGCATCCTTCAAATCCGACGGTTCCAAACTCATCCGATGCTACAGTGGGCCCTGGGTCCTTAATGCTCTCGCTACTTCGTGTATCGGGACATGAGGGAACTGCTTTTTGCGCGTTGAAACTGCGATGGGCGAAAAGGCGAGGGGCTTAATTGTGCACGAGGTGTCTGCTTCAAATGAACGGCTGAGATTACTCCTCGGTAATGCGGGCCCACCTTTGGGTGCTCTCATCTCTGCACTCGCGAGTCGGAGACCCTTTTTTCCTCTTCTTCAACTCCCAATCGCCGAGATGGCAATATGGGTCGGGCCCCCTTTCTGGTCGGTGCTCTCCACATGTAACCGTTGACTAGGGCCCAAGTACTCGCGCCTTTCGCTACTCGTGACCTCGCGAGCCGAAGTATCAGACTTTGGCATTCTCCCTTTGCGAAGTCCCAAGGCATGATGCTCAGCGACGGTTGACTTTCTCCGGTCACTTTTCGTAACTTGAAACCTCATGCAAGTAAAGGGATATGACCTGCCCTTTGGACTCCCGAGGCCCGAGCTCGCGAAATAACACTGCGCTTGAACTGCTGGCGATCAACGGCCTTCATAACTTCGTGAATGCCTCCCGAGGGATTCCGACTGTCGACCTCTTTAAATATTTAGTGCTATACTTGATGCAACTCGACTAATTTGTAATTTCCCATCAATTTCTACTTTTCTCTGTCACCGAAACCTTTCTGCTGAAAGCCGAACTGCCCACTCACTTGATTTTAAGTCCGCAAAGGACTTCTTTTATGTGCTGTGCTCGGGCGCTCCTCGGGCAACCTGCAGACCTGTGTATCCCAATACTGAAGACCATAAATGTTGCTAACATGGAGAACAACCTTCATTAGTCATGCAACAAAGAATTGACACCTTGCTCATGTTGGAAGAGGAGAGGGAGAGAGCCAAATCAAAATTTGTAGCCCACCAGGAGATAGTTAAAACATGTTTTGAAAAACACAAGGCTAAAGAGAAGAATTTTGAAGTAGGAGACCTAGTCCTAAAATGGGACAGAGCAAATGAGCCTAAAGGCAAGCATTCTAAGTTTCAGAATCTGTGGCTTGGACCCTTCCAAGTGGCTGAGAAGATTGGAGCAGGCACTTATCGGTTGCATAATCTGAGGGGGGAACCTGACGCCCTCCCTGTAAATGGCCAAGCCTTAAAACAATATTTCCAATAAAAATAAATAATAATGATAATAATAATAATAATAAATTAAAAAATAATATATATATATATATATAGATATATATAGATAGATAGATTTCATGTTTTGTATGCGTGTTTTCGTGATTGTGAAATGTATTTCTGTTGTTTTATTTTGTTTTTGGACTTCTTCTCTTTTGAAAGTTTTGTTTAGAAAGACAATGGTTGACCCCAAACACATGCGACATAGCAAATTCCCTTTCTCACTCGGTACTCACACAAACACAAGAAGCACTGGGGAACCTGCAATTGTTTCGAGGGGATCTCTATCTAACTTGCACAAATGAAAAAACTTTGGATAAATGTCAGAAGTGTCTTATTAGTGCTTTGGTAAGACCTTAAGGAAAGAAGGAAAGAAGGAAAGGACTACATGCACCTCAAAGATAGAGCTAGTAAGTTTCACCTTAACCATCTCATCTTTGCAAATAAACAGATGTCATCCTCTCCACTCACTCAAGGAAATATACCGAAATAAAATTGACTTTATCAAGTGAGTGAACAATAGGAGAGGGTATGCATATATCTTTGCTAGGGCTATGGATTCTCACTGGCAGCGAAGAAAGGTATGTGATTTCGGGGTGACTCCGCCGAGGCTATGGACACTCGCTGACAACGGAGCAACACCATAGCAAGTGAGTAAAGGTAACTAAAGGCTCCATGCCAGTGAATACTTTACTAGAATTTGTACAAGAGGGCATGAGTCAGGGTTACGGGAAATGCAGGAGGAATAAAGGTTAAAAACCCCACGGGCAGACTCAGAAGCATCAACCAGGGAGTTTCAAATGCAAGGGTAAACAAAGATCTGATTTAAATTGAGCAAGGTTCCCCACCAAGTTTTGCATCAACCGAGCCATGAAGGAGGAACAAATATTCTACTTTCGCCCAGTGAGTCACCATTTGTTGAGCACTCAACACACCCTAAAAAGTCTATGTCAAATTTTAGTTTTTGGGTACCACTTGATCTTTTGCACTGTATAATTCGACCTCAGTATGAAAAATGTTTCCTTTTCTTATCATTTTTTTTTCCGTTTAAGTCTTTCAAATTTTTCTTGAGCATGCAAAAACCCATAACTTAAAAAACTAACATCTAAATTAAATAATTGACAGTCAAAACTTTTCCCCTAATGCGCTTAAGAAATTCAACATTGGAAAGGATTAAGCCTGAAAGAAAAACACTTGAGAGAACCAAAGTGGTTGAATCCTGATCTTTGTTGGCGCCGACATATGGGAGTTTTTTCTCACGACAAGCATCACCAAGATATCACTGATGACTAATCCCTTCGGCATCGGGAGAAGGCTAAAAGAGTAATCGTTCATGAAGAAATAAATGATATAGTCGATCGCTGAATTCTAAAACTTTTTCGGAATTGGTATTTTTTCAAGGACAATAACCCACAAGGAAGCTACGCGACAGGTTTATTTCCGAAGGCCGATCCACGATACCTTTCGGGCATCGATAATATTAATTTTTTCCTAAACCTCTCGACCTAGACAATGTCTCGAGCCCGATCATTACCCGCAAGCTAAGTTCCCAATCTTCAGTACCATGTATCCCGAGTTAGCGGTGCCACATCAGCGTCACATGATGAAATCGATCGGCGTCGGAATTTTTCACCAAGGATATCAATGAAAATACAAAACAACTTGGAGAAACACTAAGTATAAAATCGGGGCTAACTCATAATAAAATTTCGACAAAGAATACATTAAATACACATGTAGAGAGAAGAAACAATGCATTTAATCGCTACAACCAGAATCCTTTCGTCGAAGTTTCAAGACCTTATTATATTTATATCAATCTCAGGTTACATACAATATACACTTTCTAGACCTTTTGGCCAACCAACCCGGTTACATTAAGAACATGAAATTTTTCACAAAAAGAAGAAACTATCAAAATTCCATGCCACGTTTGAGAATACAAAGCAGAGTTTGCTAATCATGCCTCTTCTAGACGTGGGCTTTCTCCCCGGCTACTTCGTTCTCCCTGAAGTGTTTTCATTTGCTGTTCTTCCAATACCCTTTGTGCTTTGCGCAATTGCATGATCGTGTCTTGCGCTTCCTGAAGCTGCCTCTTGAGCCAGGTTACATTCCCTTCACAACCTTGTGGTGCTGGCACTTCAAGGGTCTTTGCCTCCAACTGTCGTCATAATTCTCTATTTTCTTGGTAGATTTCAGCAATGGCTAGTTGTGCCTTCTCCAACTACTTATTAGTCTCTCGAACATTAGAAACCGAGGCATCTTCCTTCCTCATTCTGCTCCCGCTTCCTCGACTTTATTTTTTGACTGGCTCAAGATAGATAACGTGCATTAGAAACTCTTCGGTGGGTGATCGTTCGCATGACTCAATCGGGACTTGAATTTCCTCAACTTCCTTACTCTTCCTAGCCCTTCCTTTCCTCCACGATATCTGCTATTCAGGAAGCATTCCTTCCAACCTGTGTCTTTCGGGCATAACTTCTTCCACTTTGTCATAACTTCTTCCACTTCAGCATAACCTATGGAAGAAGTTATGCCGAAGTGGAAGAAGTGGAAGAAGTTATGCCGAAGTGGAAGAAGTTATGCCGGAAAGACAATATTTTAACACAATATTGGTAATGCAAACAAAATTTTAACACAATATTTTATCATGGAACCCAACTAGGAAAACCACAAACACTTTTCTATTAGCTGCAATTTTGTTTTTACATGTTACATAGAAGGAAGATGTTCTTCTTTTTAGATCAACACCCACTAATCAGGATGCACCCACACCCTTGTTCAACAACACCAACTGGTAGGAGGCTTCAACCCCCTTTTTAGTCAGCTACAACTGAAAATG
>JZKD02S2004466.1:417928-428288 GCA_000966675.3 Picea glauca
TACCCTCTGCAAGATGTGCTCCATATTGGGTAGGGGGTAATTGTCTTTCTTTGAGCTCCTGTTCAGGTTCCTGAAGTCGACACAGAGCCTGATTTCTCCACTTTTCTTTCTTACCAGAACCAAATTGGCCACCCAATCGGAATATCTCAAGGGGACGATGATCTGGGCCTCCAACAACTTCTTTACTTATTTCTCCATGACAGGCAGGAACATGGGATTTATCTGTCTTAGCTTCTGCCTGAACGGCTTAGCTCCTTCCTTTAATGGGATCTTGTGTTCAATGACAGATGTGTCATATGTCTTGAGGTCTTCATAGGTCCATGCGAACACATCGGAAAATTCTTTCAGCAGCTCAGTATATTCGGCCCTCTGTTCTGTGGTCAAACTGCTTGACATCTTGACAAACTTAGGCTCCTCTGGTGTGCCAATGTTGCACTCGGCTGTGTCATCATCTTTATCTAAAACCTTGCCCTTTACTGCCATGTCATTCCCATCGAAAAATCTTTCTAAAGGAATTAGCCCCCTCGGAATGTGATTGTCGGGTACTTGAATGATCTGGTGGTCTGCAATTTTATTTAGAAACACCTCGGGGTGAGGGCTTTACTCTGTATCAGGATCCTGATCAATGTGCAACGCAGAAAAATCATCAACCGACTGGAGAAATATTTTGATTTCCAGATCATCTTCGAATACCTTCCAATGCTTGACATTATCTGGTACTGAGGGTCTATATTTTATCTCAGCATCAGAGTTAACCATAGGCGGCAGAGGAACTTTGAGAAAACTGGCTGAGACAACTAAAGAATCGGCCACGACATTATCCTCCCTTGAAACAAAAGATATATTGAAGGCTGAGAAGTAATTTTCAATTAGGTCCCACGCTTCATTCCTATAATTTCTAAGTCGAGGATGTTTAGCTTGATAAGCGCTTATGATCTGTTGGACCACAAACTCTGCATCTCCGAACACTGCTACCTCTTGAATTCCCATTTCCCTTGCAGCTCTTAACCCTAGGACAAGGGCTTCATACTCTGCCACATTGTTGGTGGTTTCAAATTCTAATTTTTATGACAGAGATACGGTTTCCTGAGTAGGTGATACAAAAAACACCCCAGCACCAGCGCCTTCTTTGGAATAGGCTCCATCAAAAAACATTTTCCAAACGGGGGTGATGGGAGGAGGAAGTTCGTGAGGAGAGGTGGGTTACTTCCTGAGTTCAAGAGGGGGCTCGGGAGCATGAGAGAGTTGGAGTAAGCTAGAACCTAAATCAATGTCTAGGGCGAAAATAGGATGGTTGGTAGGATTGGCTTCATCACTGATTATATAGGCCAACTGGGCTTCCCTATATAGCCTTCTATGTTCTCCCCCAAACACCGGGATAGTAGCATAGGTTAGGTCCATCTTTAAGGTTCCCCCTAGTCTTTTTATCCAAGATCTTGACAATAGCATACCAAACTTGGGGGGGACATCAGCTACTATGATATCCATGACCACACTTTTCATGGGCAACTGAAACAAGGTCACGACCAGGTCTTTAATAACTCCAAGGCACTGAACTCTCCTAGAGTCAAAGGAATAGAGGTCATGATAGGCTCTGGTGACTTCTAGTCCTAACTCTTCCATGACCATTTTGGGCATGAGGTTGTGAGAGTCCCCTGAATCCATCAAGCAGTTGTGCAGCACCCTATCATGTATGTTCAGGGATGTGTAGAAGGGAGGGGACGAATCATCTCTATCTTCTACGATGGGTCCTAGGAAAACCGTCGGCTTTTCATCTTGGAGGTTTATGGAGTCTGTGGGAAGGCATGAGGCTTCATACTGTAACATCTTAGAGAAGCGCTTTTTAAATTCTCCATGTTTAATCAGCTCGGTGAGGGGCACGGGGATTCTGATCTTTTGAATCTCATGCTCGAAATTAAAAGAAGATGCGGGCTTTGGGATTTCTCTTACTTCGGGAGCGTGGTTCTGAATAATAGGAGAGAGGGGTTGAGCCTTCTTACCTCTGTGGTCGTCGGCTACTGTATTAGTAGGTTTTCCTATTCTAGTAGACTGCTCGGGAATATCAGGTGCTACTATCTTTTTGTCGGACCTCAGGTTATACCTGCCTCGGCCACCACTAGCCTTGTCTCCCTTGCTTAGTTCATTCAGCTGACTGTCCATGAGAGACTCCTCATATGCTGATTTAGTGAGATGAGGAAAAGGAGGAGTGTCTCTGAAGCAATGGATTTCATGATTGGGCTCATATGTTTCCCCTTCTTCCGCCTCGGCCACAAAATTGTTTTGAAAAGGGGCATGAATCTTCTGGTCCTCTCTGTCTCTTCCCCTCTCTCTTTGCACATTCGGGGGAGTAAAATTGTTCGGCCTCCTGAAACCTCCTTTGTTTTCAGTGATCTGAGGGCCTTTATATGCTTTCCTTCCCTCCACCCTCATTCTCTTCATCTCTGCGAACAAAGACTTCACCATCTTAGTCAGCTCATCCACTTGAGGGTGGGACACCAATGGGCCAGAAGTTGAGGCTTCTGACCTTCCCTTTCTTCTGTCTACGTTAGCCTTGTTCCTCAGTCTGTCAGCTACTAATACATTGTATTCCACCTCTATGGCCGCATCTTGCATCTGAGCTAAGGAGGTTGCTCTTCTTTCTCTTAACAAAAGACAGAAATCGGGGTCAAACGCGCTAGCATAAGAAATTTTGGCCGAGGCTTCTAAAGGCTTTATTTCGGCAGGAATTTTGTTATACATCTTATTGAATATTTTGGAGAAGTCAGAGACAGAATCTCCATCCATCTTCTTCAAAGACACAAACTTTGTCATGTAATACATGAAGTCCTTCCTATCGCCCCACTGCCTCAGGAAAACATCATCCAGGGCTTCGATGCCAGCAATAGATCCGGGGACTAGTCCTCTAAACCATTTCCTCACCTCGCCATCCAGGCTCTGGATGAAGACTCTCATCCAGACATCTTCGTTTTCAATGTTGAGGTTGTCTGCATAACTGTAGAAAGCAGCCAGGTGCTCTTCGGCAGTTACGTCTCCTTCCCCCGTGAACTTGGGCATGTATTTCAGGTAATCCCCAGCAGGAAGAGGATTCACATGATGAGGTAGGACTAATGGAGCATATCGGGCAGCGACTATGGCGTCCATTCTATTTGGAGGAGGGTTAGCACCAACCATAGGAGTATTAGGTAGAGGAGATCTCGGAGGAGAAGGGGTACGCAAAGGAGCTATTGGGAATGAATCCCGAAGTGGGGTGGAGAACAAGAGAGGGTTTAAGGCAGAGGCTAATGAACTCGGGTCGGCAGGTGCTTTTCTTCGTGCAGGAGTGGGAAGATCCACTGCATTCAAAGATCTTCACCGATAGACATCTTCAAAGGAGAGGGGAGTGACAAGGATCTCTCCCTCCAATCCCGGATCAAGAGGGGAAAACTCAGCAGGAACACTCCCGAAATTTAGGAAGCAGGAAACTTCAGAAAATGGTCTGTTGGGAAGATGAGGAGAGGAAAATGGAGTTTCTACAGAAGGGGATAGCGGATTACCTGGTTTAGCGATGGAATTTTCTCCTTCAGAGGCCTTCCCCTTTCTGAGCGTCACCTCTGGATTTGCCTCAGGCGTAGCTAGAGGTAGCTATGGATGAGACCGCGTATGCCTGCCTCTGAAAGCCACAATTAATAGAGCAGGTTCTCCCCAACGGAGTCCTCACAATGGAGTTGCCAGGTGCAAATTAGCAATCTTGAAAGGCTCCGATAATCCGATGCACCTTCGGATTCAGAGGCTCAATGTTGTTCTTCCCAGGGAAAATCTTCAATTTCATCCCCGGCAACGACGCCAGAAATGTTAGCGTCAGATGTCACTCCTGGATTGCTTGCAGGAGCAGAGCCTGACACCCATCAGTTTAATGTCACGATTGGTTTAATTGGGTGATCAAATGGAGATTAACTCAAACTATGTGGTTCCAACTCTGAAACTAGGCCAAGAATGCATGCGCAAGTGAGGTCTTAGGTAACTTCAGACAGTGAGTTGTAGTAAGGGTGAGTAGGGGGAAGACTTGTATCAGAGAGATGTGATGGTCTATTATAAACATCAGGTTCCTAACAGCCTATGGAAGAAGACATTTAAACGCAAGATCTTCTTACACTCAAACGCAGAAAACCAGAGAGAACAATAATGCCACAATAAATCCTTTATCATAACATAAATGCCACAATTTGTGCGAATCAGTCGATCATGAACTCTCTTAGTGTAAGGAGGAAACTTAGACGGGTAAAGAAAGACTGTCTGCCATTAAACAAGAAATCTTACATACAGATGCATAACCAAAGCTAAGATATCTGCTAAAACTTTACAATCGGGAGCTTCTCTCTACCATCGATCCCCTTACAAAATACAGAGACTAAGTTCATATACTCAGAGAAAAATGCCTAACAGAGGCATGCCCAGTCGCCCAAGGCTTGGTGTCTTTTCAGTCAAACTCATATTGATATTCTCTATTGGACATCATCTTAACTGCGCATGGCTCCCGCAGAGGGAGTAGCTGAATTAGTAAATGCCGAATTAGCATGTGCAGGTCTCCTCCGGCTAGTCGAGGATTCGGCATGGCTTTTCTGAAAGAAAGGGTACACAAGACCCTCTCGAGTGGCCCACTTTCCAAACCCTCCATACTTCACAATTAATGAATGAAGAGAGGACTCAACCACCCCTTCTTGCTTTCATTTACTCCAAGCGAAGACCAGGGTCGAGGTCAGACCCGATGGAAACTGGAGGTCACGTCGAGCCTCTCTGTGACTGAAAGTCGACGCCTTCGGCCCCTTTTGCGTAGCCCTTTTCCTTTCCACAGTGACCACGGGCTGTGACCCGACGCTTTCTTTCAATCGTGCTTTCGGCGTTCGCAAATAGGAAGGGGCTGCTCCTTTCTCCTTGAAATCGTGATGAGTGATATGTCGAGACAACTCGATCTGGTACCACGCATCCTTCAAATCCGACGGTTCCAAACTCATCCGATGCTACAGTGGGCCCTGGGTCCTTAATGCTCTCGCTACTTCGTGTATCGGGACATGAGGGAACTGCTTTTTGCGCGTTGAAACTGCGATGGGCGAAAAGGCGAGGGGCTTAATTGTGCACGAGGTGTCTGCTTCAAATGAACGGCTGAGATTACTCCTCGGTAATGCGGGCCCACCTTTGGGTGCTCTCATCTCTGCACTCGCGAGTCGGAGACCCTTTTTTCCTCTTCTTCAACTCCCAATCGCCGAGATGGCAATATGGGTCGGGCCCCCTTTCTGGTCGGTGCTCTCCACATGTAACCGTTGACTAGGGCCCAAGTACTCGCGCCTTTCGCTACTCGTGACCTCGCGAGCCGAAGTATCAGACTTTGGCATTCTCCCTTTGCGAAGTCCCAAGGCATGATGCTCAGCGACGGTTGACTTTCTCCGGTCACTTTTCGTAACTTGAAACCTCATGCAAGTAAAGGGATATGACCTGCCCTTTGGACTCCCGAGGCCCGAGCTCGCGAAATAACACTGCGCTTGAACTGCTGGCGATCAACGGCCTTCATAACTTCGTGAATGCCTCCCGAGGGATTCCGACTGTCGACCTCTTTAAATATTTAGTGCTATACTTGATGCAACTCGACTAATTTGTAATTTCCCATCAATTTCTACTTTTCTCTGTCACCGAAACCTTTCTGCTGAAAGCCGAACTGCCCACTCACTTGATTTTAAGTCCGCAAAGGACTTCTTTTATGTGCTGTGCTCGGGCGCTCCTCGGGCAACCTGCAGACCTGTGTATCCCAATACTGAAGACCATAAATGTTGCTAACATGGAGAACAACCTTCATTAGTCATGCAACAAAGAATTGACACCTTGCTCATGTTGGAAGAGGAGAGGGAGAGAGCCAAATCAAAATTTGTAGCCCACCAGGAGATAGTTAAAACATGTTTTGAAAAACACAAGGCTAAAGAGAAGAATTTTGAAGTAGGAGACCTAGTCCTAAAATGGGACAGAGCAAATGAGCCTAAAGGCAAGCATTCTAAGTTTCAGAATCTGTGGCTTGGACCCTTCCAAGTGGCTGAGAAGATTGGAGCAGGCACTTATCGGTTGCATAATCTGAGGGGGGAACCTGACGCCCTCCCTGTAAATGGCCAAGCCTTAAAACAATATTTCCAATAAAAATAAATAATAATGATAATAATAATAATAATAAATTAAAAAATAATATATATATATATATATAGATATATATAGATAGATAGATTTCATGTTTTGTATGCGTGTTTTCGTGATTGTGAAATGTATTTCTGTTGTTTTATTTTGTTTTTGGACTTCTTCTCTTTTGAAAGTTTTGTTTAGAAAGACAATGGTTGACCCCAAACACATGCGACATAGCAAATTCCCTTTCTCACTCGGTACTCACACAAACACAAGAAGCACTGGGGAACCTGCAATTGTTTCGAGGGGATCTCTATCTAACTTGCACAAATGAAAAAACTTTGGATAAATGTCAGAAGTGTCTTATTAGTGCTTTGGTAAGACCTTAAGGAAAGAAGGAAAGAAGGAAAGGACTACATGCACCTCAAAGATAGAGCTAGTAAGTTTCACCTTAACCATCTCATCTTTGCAAATAAACAGATGTCATCCTCTCCACTCACTCAAGGAAATATACCGAAATAAAATTGACTTTATCAAGTGAGTGAACAATAGGAGAGGGTATGCATATATCTTTGCTAGGGCTATGGATTCTCACTGGCAGCGAAGAAAGGTATGTGATTTCGGGGTGACTCCGCCGAGGCTATGGACACTCGCTGACAACGGAGCAACACCATAGCAAGTGAGTAAAGGTAACTAAAGGCTCCATGCCAGTGAATACTTTACTAGAATTTGTACAAGAGGGCATGAGTCAGGGTTACGGGAAATGCAGGAGGAATAAAGGTTAAAAACCCCACGGGCAGACTCAGAAGCATCAACCAGGGAGTTTCAAATGCAAGGGTAAACAAAGATCTGATTTAAATTGAGCAAGGTTCCCCACCAAGTTTTGCATCAACCGAGCCATGAAGGAGGAACAAATATTCTACTTTCGCCCAGTGAGTCACCATTTGTTGAGCACTCAACACACCCTAAAAAGTCTATGTCAAATTTTAGTTTTTGGGTACCACTTGATCTTTTGCACTGTATAATTCGACCTCAGTATGAAAAATGTTTCCTTTTCTTATCATTTTTTTTTCCGTTTAAGTCTTTCAAATTTTTCTTGAGCATGCAAAAACCCATAACTTAAAAAACTAACATCTAAATTAAATAATTGACAGTCAAAACTTTTCCCCTAATGCGCTTAAGAAATTCAACATTGGAAAGGATTAAGCCTGAAAGAAAAACACTTGAGAGAACCAAAGTGGTTGAATCCTGATCTTTGTTGGCGCCGACATATGGGAGTTTTTTCTCACGACAAGCATCACCAAGATATCACTGATGACTAATCCCTTCGGCATCGGGAGAAGGCTAAAAGAGTAATCGTTCATGAAGAAATAAATGATATAGTCGATCGCTGAATTCTAAAACTTTTTCGGAATTGGTATTTTTTCAAGGACAATAACCCACAAGGAAGCTACGCGACAGGTTTATTTCCGAAGGCCGATCCACGATACCTTTCGGGCATCGATAATATTAATTTTTTCCTAAACCTCTCGACCTAGACAATGTCTCGAGCCCGATCATTACCCGCAAGCTAAGTTCCCAATCTTCAGTACCATGTATCCCGAGTTAGCGGTGCCACATCAGCGTCACATGATGAAATCGATCGGCGTCGGAATTTTTCACCAAGGATATCAATGAAAATACAAAACAACTTGGAGAAACACTAAGTATAAAATCGGGGCTAACTCATAATAAAATTTCGACAAAGAATACATTAAATACACATGTAGAGAGAAGAAACAATGCATTTAATCGCTACAACCAGAATCCTTTCGTCGAAGTTTCAAGACCTTATTATATTTATATCAATCTCAGGTTACATACAATATACACTTTCTAGACCTTTTGGCCAACCAACCCGGTTACATTAAGAACATGAAATTTTTCACAAAAAGAAGAAACTATCAAAATTCCATGCCACGTTTGAGAATACAAAGCAGAGTTTGCTAATCATGCCTCTTCTAGACGTGGGCTTTCTCCCCGGCTACTTCGTTCTCCCTGAAGTGTTTTCATTTGCTGTTCTTCCAATACCCTTTGTGCTTTGCGCAATTGCATGATCGTGTCTTGCGCTTCCTGAAGCTGCCTCTTGAGCCAGGTTACATTCCCTTCACAACCTTGTGGTGCTGGCACTTCAAGGGTCTTTGCCTCCAACTGTCGTCATAATTCTCTATTTTCTTGGTAGATTTCAGCAATGGCTAGTTGTGCCTTCTCCAACTACTTATTAGTCTCTCGAACATTAGAAACCGAGGCATCTTCCTTCCTCATTCTGCTCCCGCTTCCTCGACTTTATTTTTTGACTGGCTCAAGATAGATAACGTGCATTAGAAACTCTTCGGTGGGTGATCGTTCGCATGACTCAATCGGGACTTGAATTTCCTCAACTTCCTTACTCTTCCTAGCCCTTCCTTTCCTCCACGATATCTGCTATTCAGGAAGCATTCCTTCCAACCTGTGTCTTTCGGGCATAACTTCTTCCACTTTGTCATAACTTCTTCCACTTCAGCATAACCTATGGAAGAAGTTATGCCGAAGTGGAAGAAGTGGAAGAAGTTATGCCGAAGTGGAAGAAGTTATGCCGGAAAGACAATATTTTAACACAATATTGGTAATGCAAACAAAATTTTAACACAATATTTTATCATGGAACCCAACTAGGAAAACCACAAACACTTTTCTATTAGCTGCAATTTTGTTTTTACATGTTACATAGAAGGAAGATGTTCTTCTTTTTAGATCAACACCCACTAATCAGGATGAACCCACACCCTTGTTCAACAACACCAACTGGTAGGAGGCTTCAACCCCCTTTTTAGTCAGCTACAACTGAAAATGAAGCACCTACTCCCCTGCAGACTCTAACTTGCCCTTGCACCACCCAACCACCCTTAATTTTCTAATCTGGAAAACTTTTGTATCATATCTTCACTTCTTTTCTCTTTGCTTCTGTAATTTAATATATCTTATGATCTCGACTAAAGAGACACTTTATTCTCACCACTCTTTCTTGTTTATATAATCTTCAAACTGGTGTGAGTTATAACACATTGTGTCCTTTCGTTTTGGACCATTGCACCTCTTCATTTAACTTAACCATAATATCTGCAAATACTGTAGAAACCGAGTTCTACAGAGGTGCTTCCTTCAAACCATTTTCATATGACTGACAATGCAAAACCACCAACTAACCAACTTCAACGATGTATTATATTTTACATTTATTTCTCTTATTCCATATGACCACAGGTGGTGACCAGGCGCTAGGCCAAGCGAGTGCTTGATCACTTATCAAAATCAACGGTCACGCTTTACTTTCCATGAAGAGATGGACGATTCTCATTTACTTTGGGAATTCAGGACTTTGTCCTTCGCGACTTCCAACCTATTTACAAATATACCGAATAACAGATTCATGTCCATAATATTGAACGGTTGAGAATTGTAGTGCTCTAATTTAATTATAACAACCATTAATTAAGAACAGAATATTAAATTTAAAATTTACTCAAAATTCACTTAATTTAGCACATTCAATCCAATATTTCAATAAATAAAATTTACTAACAATTTACATACCTCACTCTAATGCTATCTGCCGCTTGATGCTATCCACCGCTTGAACCTGACGCTGCTCCTTAGGACACCCCAAAACCAGCCACCCTACCGACTAGTACGCCTAGCCCTAGGACATCAATGGATTTCCTAGCCCTCCGAGCCCAAAACCTCCTCAGTCCCCCCGGTGCACTGTAAATCCCACTGTAAACCAACTGTAAACCAACTCTGTCCCAATACTCCCAGTTCTCCCCTCTCGTAGAATGAATGAAAAATGAATCCCTCCATAATCCTTCTCCACCTCCCTTATTCCTCCTTCACCGCCCCCTCCATTAACTCCCACCTAACTCTTTATTACACCTTATCCCTTATTAATTGCCTTATCCCTTATTTAAATGTTTCCCTTTTACGTGTTGGTTACGTTATCCCCCTATGGGATACGTAACCCCATTTAACATTATAATTTATTTCCCCCCCTTTGTTTAATACTTAATTAATCAATTAATTAATTAATAAACGAATTAATCATTAACCATTAATTAAAGAGTTAATCATACTTAAACTAATCATAGTCACAATTAATTAATTAATAACAGATAATTAATTAAGGTTATTTAATAATTAATTATAGTTT
>JZKD02S2004466.1:446330-457932 GCA_000966675.3 Picea glauca
CCCTAGGACATCAATGGATGTCCTAGCCCTCCGAGCCCAAAACCTCCTCAGCCCCCCCGGTGCACTGTAAATCCCACTGTAAACCAACTGTAAACCAACTCTGTCCCAATACTCCCAGTTCTCCCCTCTCATAGAATGAATGAAAAATGAATCCCTCCATAATCCTTCTCCACCTCCCTTATTCCTCCTTCACCGCCCCCTCCATTAACTCCCACCTAACTCTTTATTACACCTTATCCCTTATTAATTGCCTTATCCCTTATTAATTTCCTTATCCCTTATTTAAATGTTTCCCTTTTACGTGTTGGTTACGTTATCCCCCTATGGGATACGTAACCCCATTTAACATTATAATTTATTTTCCCCCCTTTGTTTAATACTTAATTAATCAATTAATTAATTAATAAACAAATTAATCATTAACCATTAATTAAAGAGTTAATCATACTTAAACTAATCATAGTCACAATTAATTAATTAATAACAGATAATTAATTAAGGTTATTTAATAATTAATTATAGTTTAGCTATTTTTTAGGATTATTTATTAAATTATTCATATCAATAATTAATGGTCGTTACAAGAATTCTCCTGAAGTGTTCTTCAGATCAGATGACTCATGTCCACTTAGGGACTTCGGGACATAGATCATTTTCTAGTGGTGAAACTCTCGAAGTAAAAACTCCCGGAGTGACATAACTTGCTGACATCATTGTTGATGATGTGGGCTCTCAATTTGAGTGATATGTGTCTTATCCTCGTGACTTTGAAACTTTGGTGTTCGGGACTTCAGGTAATTCGATTTCTCCACTTCCCAGTTCTCCCGAAGTGATATTCCCCGAATTGTAAACCTCTAGTGACTTGACTTAATCCAATGGTCATTCTTTAACCTGCAAAGGATTAACACGATCCAATGACTGTCAGGAATTTGTCTATTCAGGATTTTAGGCCTTTGGCCTTTCTTATCCTATCCTTCTACTTTCCTCAATCTGGTGGTTAGGATATCTTCCAAATTGTTTCCTCAGATTAGAAGGATTACTTTTATTTTGGGACATTTATGGATTACTCTGTTCTTCCACTAAACATGATTTGATGGTTCTGATATCTCCCGAAGTGTTCTTTATATCGGGTAGTTCACATTTGCTTCGGTACTTCAGCCTTTGGGTGATCTTACTTGTTCTCAACCCTTTTCTCTCGAAGTGGTCAAAGCCGAAGTTGACCACTGCTACCTTGGCACGCTCTGAACAGATCATACGGTCCTCATTTACTACGGGACTTCGTATCGGATGGTCTTCGTCTTTACTTATCCTATCCTTTAACTTAAATTGATCCAATGGTTTTTGTGTATTGAGGAACCGTAACTTGAAAGTGGTTTAATTCGTCGCCCAAACTCTGCAATTGAAGTTGTGCGATTGTTGGTGGATCAACCACAGTCGTCGATATTTGAATCTATAAGATCTGACGGTCTAGACTAATTGCGAGATTTGAAATAACACGTTGTTTAATTCTCCTTTATCTCTCTGTAATCTATCTCTGTCGTTGATCTGGCACTTGCGTATCCAACGATCCTGATTTGATCTGATCGTTGACTAGTCCTCCAATGATCTTTAATCCCACGGTCACTCATATGACTGATGTGCAATATTTGGCATAACTCGGTTTCTACAGTATTTGCATATAGTATGGTTAAGTTAAATGAAGAGTTGCAATGGTCCAAAACAAAAGGACACAATGTGTTGTAACTCACACCAGTTTGAAGATTATATAAACAAGAAAGAGTGGTGAGAAGAAAGTGTCTCTTCAGTCGAGATCATAAGATATATTAAATTACATAAGCAAAGAGAAAAGAAGTGAAGATATGATACAAAAGTTTTCCAGATTCAAAAATTAAGGGTGGTTGGGTGGTGCAAGGGCAAGTTAGAGTCTGCAGGGGAGTAGGTGCTTCATTTTCAGTTGTAGCTGACTAAAAAGGGGGTTGAAGCCTCCTACCAGTTGGTGTTGTTGAACAAGGGTGTGGGTGCATCCTGATTAGTGGGTGTTGATCTAAAAAGAAGAACATATTCCTTCTATGTAACATGTAAAAACAAAATTGCAACTAATAGAAAAGTGTTTGTGGTTTTCCTAGTTGGGTTCCACGATAAAATATTGTGTTAAAATTTTGTTTGCATTACCAAAATAAAATTTGATAAAATTATTGTGTCACTATTTCACCCCCCACCCCTCTTAGTGACAGGATATAATCCTTCAATTAGTATCAGAGAGGGTCTCTTCACTAAAGGTTTATATCACCTGAAGAGAAATATACATCAGAATGGATCAGCAGTTGAAGATGTCATCAAAATTCCCCCTATTTGATGGTGAATACTATGTCTTCTGGAGTGTTAGAATGAAAGGCTATATGATGTTCATTGGACTAGAAGTATGGACATTAGTTGAAAATGGATATGGTGTTCCAAAAGCCACTCCCATAGAAGAAGAAGACAAGACGAAATTTTGGGAACATGCAAAGGCTTTAAACACACTACAAGCTGGACTGAGTAAGAAAATCCTTGCTAAAGTACTAAATTGTAATAATGCAAAACAACTCTGGGATAAATTGGAAACTATATATGCAGGAGATTCCAAGGTAAAGAGGGCCAAACTTCAGACTCTCAAAGTACAATATGAAGGTCTGAAAATGAAGGATGAAGAAAATATTACAGAGTACTTCGAAAGAGTTGATAATATTGTTAATGAAATCAGAGGTTTGGGAGTAGAAGTTTTAGACAATGAGTTAGTTGAAAAGATACTAAGAACACTACCTATACTATACAATCCTAAAGTGTCCACTCTTGAATATCAAGAGATTCTAGATAAACTCACCATGGATGAATTGTATGGAATCATCATAGTCTGTGAGTTAATATTAAGTCATGAGAACCTTCCAAAAGGAGAGGCAGCATTCAAGGTGCTCCAAAAAAAAAAAATCAGAAGCAAAAACCTCAACCCAGCCATCATGAAGAATCTGATGTAGAAGAAGCCAATTTTATTAAAAAACTTCAGAAAGGATCAGGGAGGTACAAAGGCAATCTGCCTTTCAAATTTTTTAATTGTGGCAAGGTTGGCCACTTTGTATCCAATTTTCCCTATCCCAAGGAGGAACCTGAAGATGAAGAAGACACAATTAAACAATACAAGAAGAAGGAATAACCCGACTACAAGAAAAAGTCCTACAAAGGGAAAAAGAATTTTTACTCAAAAGAAGAAAACAGTAGTTCATTAGAGTCTAGTGACAATGATGATGATGAAGTCCTTTTTCTATGTATTGAAGAGTCTAATGAGATAGAATAAATTGAGCATTAGGAAGAGTCAGGAGATGAAGCAGAGGTTAATATGGAAGAAGAACTTCTTAGTGCCTTTGATGAATTAAGAAGATACAAAACCAGATATAGACAGCTGAAAAGTTTTGTAGTTGAACAAAAGGAAAAACATGAACAGAAAGAAAAAGAGATGGAGAAACTCATAAGAAACCTGAAAAACCAAATACTATAAGAAAATAGGATGGAAGAAAGTCTAGAGAAGTCTCTTAAAGAGAAACAAATAAACTGTGAAAGAATGGAGCTAGAATTAGTTCACCTAAGAAAAGAACTTGATACGAAACCTATTCAAACAAGATATGAAAATAGCTCTAAAATCTTAGATAATATTATGACAACACAAAGGGATTCAGGTAACAAAAATGGAGTTGGTTGTTCTCAAGAAGAAAACCAAGTTAACTCAAAATCTCATGCAGCTGCTCTCCTCAATACATTCAAGAAGAAAATTGAAGAAAAGACAAGTAATGGTCATAACTACAGAGGACTACTTCCACCCATCAAGAAGGAATATAAGACAACTCCAAATAAGGTTTATCAAAATAGCTACCCTCACATTTTCATTGGTTATTGATTTGCATGCTCTAATTTCATACACAAAGCTATGAATTGTAGAGCATATGGAATGAAAAACTTGTGGGTTAAGAACTATAACCTTAAAGATAACCAAACAGTAAATCAAGTTAAAGGAAAAAATTATAACTTCTTTGCACCTCTATAAGAAGGGAACCTAGAATGCTTCAGATGTCATAATTATGGACATATAACAAGTAATTGCAGATTAATGGAAGTCTCAGAAAAAATAAAGTTCATTAGAGAGAAAAAGAAGCTTTGGAAAGAAACAACATCAAAGGAGGAATGTTGTATTGCCTTAAAAGACGAAGATAAAGAATATCTTTGGTATGTTGACAGTGGGTGATCAAAACATATGATAGGAAACAAGGACAAGTTTTTGAACTTAAAGAAACAAAAGGGTAAAGTTACATTTGGTGACAATGCTTCAGGTAACATACTTGGGAAAGGCACTGTGAGTTTGGGAAAATACAAAGCCAAGGATGTGTTGCTTGTTGAAAAAATTAAACCTAGCTTATTAAGTGTCAGCCAAACCTATGATCAGGGGCACTTTTGCATATTTGATTCCCAGAGATGTGAGATTAGGAGAGAGGACTCAGGAAAATTGGTTGGTACTGCTCCTAGAACTCCTGAGAATGTATATATACTAAACACAAAATTGAATGAGGAGTGCATATAAATTTAGTAGATGAAAGTTGGATATGGCATAGAAGGTTGGGGCACATTAACTTTGACAATTTAGTGAAAGTCAACAATCTTGGGGCAGTAAGAAATTTTCCAAAGATTATAAATCCCTCAAATCCTATGTGTAGACACTGTAAACTAGGGAAGCAAACTAGAATAAGGTTCAAAACAAAAGAATACTCGACCTCAAAACCTTTAAATCTTGTTCACACCTACCTATGTGGACCTCCAAGGACCAAGAGTTTGCAAGGAGAGTCCTACTTTATGCTATTCATTGATGATTTTACTAGAATGGGTTGGGTATGTTTTATTAAGGAAAAATCAGAAGAGCTTAACAAATTCAAAGATTTTAAAACCCTTGTTGAAAATGAAATGGAGAAAAAAATCAAATGTCTTAGTTCTGACAATGGTGGTGAGTTCACCTCAAAATATTTTGATCTCTTTTGTGAAACACATGGAATAAAAGACATTTCTCTGCTCCCAGAACACCTCAGCAAAATGGGATTGTTGAGAGAAGGAATAGAACAATCCAAGAGGTTGCAAGGACTATTCTCAATGATTCAAAATTATCTGATGGATATTGGAGGGAAGCTGTAAGCACAGCAGTATACATATTGAACAAAGTTCAGCTCAGGATTAACAGTAATAAGACTCCTTATGAACTATGGTTTGGAAGAGCTCCTTCGGTAAAATAATTCAAGGTATTTGGAAGTAAGTACTACATCAAAACGCTTGATGAGAATCTCGAAAAATTTGATGCTAGATATGATGAAGGTATCTTTCTTGGATATGCTTCTACCAAGAAAGCATACAAATGCTACAATATTAGATTACATAATATTGTTGAGAGTGCAGATGTCAAGGTGGATGATTTAAAAACAATAAGAATCAAACATCAAGAGACTATACTTGAAAGTGAAGATGAAGATGATGATGATTCGGGTGGTACACAAGAAGAAGAAGTAGAAGAGAATAAAGAATAAAAGGAAGAGGGTGATATGGATACTAGTGAAGATGAGGAAGATATTCGAGAAGAAGAGATAAGAAAAGAATCCCCAAGAAGAGACACAAAGACACCCTCAAAAATGACTCAAAAGAATCATCCTGAAGAATTGATTATTAGAAATAAAAGTGATGAAGTGCACACAAGAAGACAATTGTTGGATCAGACAGAAAAAACACTTTTATCACATATTGATCCCATCTCAATCAAAGAGGCATGTAAAGATGAGAATCGGGTCAATGCTATGAATGTAGAATTGGACCAGATTGAAAAAAATCAAACTTGGGAACTAGTTCCAAGACCGAAAAATAAAAATGTCATTGGAACTAAATGGGTGTATAAAAACAAAATGGATGAGAATGGGCAAGTAATCATGAACAAAGCCAGACTTGTATGTAAAGGGTATGCTCAAGTTGAAGGAGTAGACTAGGAAGAAACCTTTGTAAATGTGGCCAGATTAGAGGCAATTAGGATGTTCTTAGCCTTTGTCAGCTACAAAAAATTTAAAGTATACCAGATGGATGTCAAGTCAGCACTTCTCAATGGAAAATTAGAAGAGGAAGTCTATATTGAGCAACCAGAAGGATATCAATTAACTAACAAAGGAGACTATGTCTATAAACTAAAGAAAGCACTCTATGGACTAAAACAAGCACCCAGAGAATGGTATGCAAGGCTAGATTCTTATTTACAAGTACAAGGCCTCAAGAGAGGATCAGCAGAAAGCAATCTTTAATGTAAAATTGTTGGTAATAACATGATTATTATGGAAGTATATGTTGATGATATTGTATTTGGCAGTAATGATGAAAAAATGAGTAAGGACTTTGCTAGGAGGATGCAGCATGAATTTGAAATGTTCTTTCTTGGTGAACTTAATTTCTTTCTTGGATTACAAATAATACAGTCCAAAAGAGGATTCTTTATACATCAGTCCAAGTATGTTAAATATATGCTAAAGAAATTCCAGCTAGAGGATTGCAAACCTATTAGTAAACCTATGACAATAGGATGCAAACTAAGCAAGGAAGATGAGTCCAAAGTTGTAGATCCAATATACTACATATCAATGATTGGGAGTTTACTCTATGTAACAGCTTGTAGACCTGATGTCAAGCAAGTTGTTGGGATGGTGGCTAGATTCCAAGCAGCACCAAAAGAGATCCATGTTCAAGCGGTGAAAAGAATCTTTAGGTATTTGAAATAAACGTAGATCTTGGTTTATGGTACCCTAGAAAGGATTCATTCACTTTAAAATCCTATTCAGATGTAGATTAGGTAGGTTGTGTAGATGAAAAAAAAAATACAAGTGGAGGAGCATTCTTTTTGGGAGAATCGTTGGTAGCTTGGATAAGCAAGAAACATTCCTTAATTTCTCTGTCTAGCACTGAACTTGAGTATATTGCAGAAGAAGAATGTTGCACACAAGTGGAATGGATGAAACAAACCTTACAAGACATAAAAATAGTGTTTGAATAACCTACTACTATCTACTATGATAATACAAGTGCTATAAGTCTCTCCAAGAACCTTGTGCAACACTCCAAATCAAAACACACTCCCATAAAATACCACTATCTAAGAGATCAGGATGAAAATAAGAACATTAAATTGTTATATTTCCCAACACGAGAACAAGTGGAAGATATTTTCACTAAACCCTTAAGCAGAGGTGTATTTGAATATCTCAGGAAAAGATTGGGAGTAATCCCTCTTCCAATCTAATCTCTCGAGAAAATAATGCATCAATTGGCACCAATTCAGGGGGAGACAACAATCAAATTCAAGAGGATTCATTATGTTATGACAGGAAAAATATGATTGAAGGAAGAGTTATCCAAGTTTAGATTATGGTCAGAAGCATACAGACAGACAAAGCTTTACCATAGGGGAAGAAACCATTTTCCATTGATGTCAAAGGGGGAGAGTAACTTCAGAGGAGAGAAGCATCATCACAGGGGGAGATTGTGTATGAAGTTGGTGTGTTTCCATCAATGACAAAGGGGGAGAATGTTGGACATAGTGTCATTAATGTGTTGTCAATGATGTCAACCAGTATAACAATTAGCAGAATATGTCAAATAGTATGCATTAATCAAAGCTCAAAAGGAAGAGTGCATTGTATAAATGTCGTCGGGATCGATGGAAAGACTGAGAAGTTGATTGATGCACAAAAAAAGGTGAGAAGCCTCAACAGTCATCCGATCAAGAAATTGACGGTGTTGATAGTCTCATGTAACGGGATTTATCCGACATTTGAAGTGCAAAAAAACTTATGTAGGTTTATATACAAAACACTCTCCATAGCTTATCAACGCATAGTACAAGGGTATGGTGGGGGCTGTAGGTGTTTGGACTCCTCGAGAATCTCACCATCTTGGAGCCCAGGACGACCCGTCAAGCCCCCTACCTTTTGGTCAAAGAGACAATATTTCTCGAATTGATGACAAAGGATCTCGGTCGTTCATTGGAAATATATTATATATATATTGCACATTGGTCATATGAGTGACTGTGAGCTTAAGGATCATTGGAGGAATAGTCAACGATCATATCAAATCAGGACCGTTGGATATGCAACTTCTAGATCAATGGTAGGGATAGATTGCAGAGAGTGAAAGGAGAATTAAACAACATTTTATTTCCAATCCTGCAACTAGTCTAGACCATCATATCTTATAGATTCAAAGATTGACGACTATGGTTGATCCACTAACAATCGCACAACTTCAATTGTGGAGTTTGGGCGACGAATTAAACCACTCACAAGTTACAGTTCTATAATCCACATCGAACGTTGGATCAATTTAAGTTGAAGGATAGGATAATTAAAGATGAAGATCATCCGATACGAAGTCCCAAAGTAAATGAAGACCGTCTGATTTTTTCAGAGCGCACCAAGGTAGCAGTGGTCACCCAAAGGCCGAAGTACCGAAGCAAATGTGAATCATCTGATATGAAGAACACTTCGGGAGATATCATAACCATCAGATCATGTTTAGTGGAAGGACACAGTAAGCCACAAATGTCCTGAAATAAACATAAGCCATTTGATCTTAGGAAACACTTCGGAAGATATCCTGACCGCCATATTGAGGAAAGTAGCAGGATAGGATAAGAAAGGCCAAAGGCCCGAAATCCTGAATATTCCAATTCTTGACAACCATTGGATCGTGTTAAGACTTTTCGGGTTAAAGAATGACCATTGGATGAATTCAAGTCACTAGAGGTTTACACTTCAGGGAATCTCACTTCGGGAGAACTAGGAAGAGGAGAAATCGAATTACCTGAAGCCCTGAAGGCCAAAGTTCCGAAGTCACGAGGATAAGACATGTATCACTCAAATTGAGATCCCACATCATCAACAGTGACGTCAACAAGTTACGTCACTCTGGGAATTTTTACTTAAGGAGTTTCACCACTATCAAATGACCTATGTCCCGAAGTCCCGAAGGCCAAAGTCTCGAAGTGGACATGAGTCATATGATCTGAAGAACACTTTGGGAGCATTCTCAACCGTTGAATATTATGGACACGTGTCTATTATTTGGGAGATCTGTAAAGAGGCTAAAATTTTTGAAGGACGAAGTCCCGAATTCCCAAAGTAAACGAGAATCATCCATCTCTTCATGGAAAGTAAAACGTGACTGTTGATTTTGATAAGTGATCAAGCCCTCTGTAATGACCCTTTATTTATTAATATGAATAACTTCATAAATAATTCTAAAAATTAGCTAAATTATAATTAAGTATTATATAACCTTAATTAATTATATGTTATTAATTAATTATTTTGATTATGGTTAGCTGAAGTATGATTAACTCCTTAATTAAGGGTTAATGAATGATTAATTATTAAATGAGACATTAATTGATTAAGTATTAAATTAATGGTTAGTGATTAATTGACTATTAATTAAAGTAATTGATTAATTATGTATTAAAAAAAATGGGGGAAAATAAAATAAGGTCAAATGGGGTTACGTATCCCATAAGGGATAACGTAACCCATACGTAAAAGGAACATTAAGTAAAAGATAAGACCATTAAATAGAAATAAATGTATGGATAAGGTTTTTGGTGGGGAGTGAAGGTGCGAGGGCGGTGAAGAGGCATAAGTGAGGGAGAAGGACCATGGAGGGGATTATTCATCTTGGAGGGATTTCATTCATGCATTCCACGGGAGAGGAGATTTTTGGGAGCATTGGGACAGAGTTAGTTAACAGTGGGATTTACAGTGCACCGGGGCTGAGAGGTTTTGGGCTCGGAGGGCTAGGACGTCCATTGATGTCCTAGGGCTAGGCGTACTGGTCGGTAGGGTGGCTGGTTTTGGGGTGTCTTCAGGAGCAAGCTGCGGAAGAGGAGAGAAAGAGAAAATTCAAGCTAAGGAGGCAGCATCAGATTAAGGTTAGTTATGAATCTTTAGAATGAAACTGTTAATAAATTTTATTTATTGTAATATCAGATTTATTATGAAAAAATTGAGTGAATTTCAAAATTTCTGCTCTGTTTCAATTCATGGTAGTTTCAATTAATTGACAGACACTACACCCTCACTTGGCCTAGTGCCTAGTCACCACCTCTGGTCATATGGAATAAGAGAAATAAATGTAAAATATAATACATCGTTGAAGTTGATAAGCCCGTGGTTTTTTGTTGTCGGTCATATGAAAATGGTTTGAAGGAAGCACCTCTATAGAACTCGGTTTCTACAGTATTTGCAGAGATTATGGTTAAGTTAAATGAAGAGGTGCAATGGTCCAAAATGAAAGGACACAATGTGTTATAACTCACACCAGTTTGAAGATTATATAAATGAGAAAGAGTGGTGAGAATAAAGTGTCTCTGCAGTCCATATTAGAAGATATATTAAATCACAGAAGTAGAGAGAATAGCAGTGAAGACATGATACATAAGTTTTCCAGATTCAGAAATTAAGGGTGGTTGGGTGGTGCAAGGGTAGGTTGGAGTCTGCAGGGTAGTAGGTTCTTCCTTGTCAGTTGTAGCTAACTAAATAGGGGGTCGAAGCCTCCTACCAGTTGGTGTTGGTGAACAAGGGTGTGGGTGCATCCTGATCAGTGGGTGCTAATCTAAAAAGAAGAACATCTTCCTTCTATGTAACATGTAAAAACCAATTTGCAGTTAATAGAAAATTGTTTGTGGTTTTCCCAGTTAGTTTCCATGATAAAATTTTGTGTTAAAATTTTGTTTGCATTACAAAAAGAAAATTTGATAAAACTATTGTGTCACTGATTCACCCCCCCCCCTCCTAGTGACAGGATCTGATCCTTTAATTGGTATCAGAGCGGGTCTCTTCACTAAAGGTTTATATCACCTGAAGATAAATATACATCGGAATGGATCAGAAGTTTAAGATTTCATCAAAATTCCCCCGATTTGATGGTGAAGACTATGTCTTCTGGAGTGTTAGAATGAAAGGCTATCTCATGTCCATTGGACTGGAAGTATGGAGATTAGTTGAAAAGGGATATGATGTTCCAAAATCCACTCCCATAGAAGTAGAAGTAAAGACGAAATTTTGGGAACATGCAAAGGCTTTAAACACACTACAAGATGGATTGAGTAAGAAAATCCTTGCTAAAGTACTAAACTGTAATAATGCAAAAACAACTCTGGGATAGATTGGAAACTATATATGCAGGAGATTCCAAGGTAAAGAGAGCCAAACTTCAGACTCTCAAAGTACAATATGAAGGTCTGAAAATGAAGGATGAAGAAAATATTTCAGAGTACTTCGAAAGAGTTGATAATATTGTTAATGCAATCATAGATTTGGGAGTAGAAGTGTCAGACAATGAGTTAGTTGAAAAGATACTAAGAACACTAACTATCTTATACAATCCTAAAGTGTCCACTCTTGAAGATCAAGATAATCTAGACAAACTACCATGGATGAATTGTATGGAATATTCATAGCCTATGAGTTAAGATTAGGTCATGAGAGAGAGACTTCCAAAAGGAGAGGCA
>JZKD02S2004466.1:458002-468482 GCA_000966675.3 Picea glauca
AAAAAAAAAAAAAAAAAAAAAAAAACCTCAACCCATCCATCATGAAAAATCTGATGTAGAAGAAGCCAATTTTATTAAAAACCTTCATTAAGGATCAAAGAGGTACAAAGCCAAGTTTCCTTTTAAATATTTTAATTGTGGCAAGGTTGGCCACTTTGCAGCCAAGTGTCCCTATCCCAAGGAGGAACATGAAGATGAAGAAGACACAATTAAACAATACAAGAAGAAGGAAAAACCCAACTACAAGAAAAAGTCCTACAAAGGGAAAAATAATTTTTACTCAAAAGAAGAAAACAATAGTTCATTAGAGTCTAGTGACAATGATGATGATGAAGACATTTTTCTAGGTATTGAAGAGCCTAAGGAGATAGAACAAATTGAGCATGAGGAAGAGTCAGAAGATGAAGCAGAGGTTAATATGGAAGAAGAACTTCTCAGTGCCTTGGATGAATTAAGAAGATAAAAAACCAGATATAGACAACTGAAAAGTTTTGTAGTTGAACAAAAGGAAAAACATGAACAGAAAGAAAAAGAGATGGAGAAACTCATGAGCAAACCTGAAAAACCAAATACTAGAAGAAAATAGGATGGAAGAAAGTCTAGAGAAGTCTCTTAAAGAGAAACAAATAAACTGTGAAAGAATGGAGGTAGAATTAGTTCACCTAAGAAAAGAACTCGATACGAAACTTATTCAAACAAGATATGAAAATACCTCTAAAATATTAGATAATATTATGACCACACAAAGGGAATCAGGTAACAAAAATGGAGTAGGTTATTCTCAAGAAGAAAATCAAGTTAACTCAAAATCTCATGCAGCTTCTCTCCTCAATACATTCAAGAAGAAAGTTGAAGAAAAGACAAGTAATGATCAGAACTCCAGAGGACTACTTCCACCCATCAAGAAGGAATATAAGACAACTCCAAAGAAGGTTTATCAAAACAGGTATCCTCACATTTTATTGGTTATTTCTTTTCATGCTCTAATTTCATACACAAAGCTATGAATTGTAGAGAATATGGAAGGAAAAACTTGTGCGTTAAGAACTATAACCTTAAATATAACCAAACAGTAAATCAAGTTAAAAGAAAAAATTATAAATCCTTTGCACCTCTACAAGAAGGGAACCTAGAATGCTTCAGATGTCATAATTATGGACATAAAACCAATAATTGCAGATTAATGGAAGTCTCAGAAAAACCAAAGTTCATTAGAGAGAAAAAGAAGCTTTGGAAAGAAAAAACATCAAAGGAGGAATGTCTTATTTCCTTAAAATCCCAAGATAAAGCAGATCTCTAATATGTTGACAGTGAGTGCTCAAAACATATGACAGGAAACAAGGATAAGTTTTTTAACTTAAAGAAACAAAAGGGTAAAGTTACATTTGGTGACAATGCTTCAGGTAACATACTTGGGAAAGGCATTGTGAGTTTGGGAAAAGAAAAATCCAAGGATGTGTTGCTTGTTGAAAAAGTGAAACCTAGCCTATTAAGTGTCATCCAAACGTGTGATTAGGGGCCCTTTTGCATCTTTGATTCCCAGATATGTGAGATTAGGAGAGAGGACTCAGGAAAATTGGTTGGTACTGCTCCTAGAACTCTCGAGAATGTATATATACTAAACACAAAATTGAATGAGGAGAGTCATATAAATTTAGTAGATGAAAATTGGCTATGGCATAGAAGGTTGGGGCACATTAACTTGGACAATTTAGTGAAAGTCAGCAATCTTCTGGTAGTAAGAAACTTACCAAAGATCATAAAGCCCTCAAATCCTATGTGTAGACACTGTCAACTAGGGAAGCAAACTAGAATAAGGTTCAAAAAGAAAGAATACTCAACCTCAAAACCTTTAGATCTTGTTCACACCAACCTCTATGGACCTACAACGACCAAGAGTTTGCAAGGAGAGTCCTATTTTATGTTGTTCATTGATGATTTTACTAGAATGGGTTGGGTATGTTTTCTCAAGGAAAAATCAAAAGCACTTAACAAATTCAAAGCTTTTAAAACCCTTCTTGAAAATGAAAAGGAGTCAAAAATCAAATGTCTTAGGTCTGACAATAGTGGTGAGTTCACCTCAAAAGAGTTTGATCTCTTCTGTGAAACACATGGAATAAAAAGACATTTCTCTGCTCCCAGAACACCTCAGAAAATTGGGATTGTTGAGAGAAGGAATAGAACATTCCAGTAGGTTGCAAGGACTATGCTCAATGAAGAAAAATTATCTAATGGATATTGGAGGGAAGTTGTAAGCACAACAGTGTACATATTGAACAAGGGTCATCTCAGGATTAATAGTAATAAGACTCCTTATGAACTATGGTTTGGAAGAGCTCCTTCGGTAAAATACTTCAAGGTCTTTGGAAGTAAGTGCTACATCAAAAGGCTTGATGAGAATCTCGAAAAATTTGATGCTAGATCTGATGAAGGTATCTTTCTTGGATATTCTTCTACCAAGAAAGAATACATATGCTACAATCGTATATTACATAAGATTGTTGAGAGTGAAGATGTCAGGGTGGATGATTTAAAAACAATAAGGATCAAACATCAAGAGACAATACTTGACAGTGAAGATGAATATGATGATGAGTCAGGTGGTACACAAGCAGAAGAAGTAGAATAGAATAAAGAAGAAAAGGAAGAGGATGATATGGATACTAGTGAAGACGAGGAAGATATTCAAGAAGAAGATATAAGAGAAGAATCCCCAAGAAGAGACACAAAGACACCCTCAAAAATGACTCAAAAGAATCATCCTGAAGAACTAATTATTGGAAATAAAAGTGATGGAGTGAACACAAGAAGACAATTGTAGTATCAGACCGAAATAACACTTTTATCACATATTGAGCCAAGTTCAATCAAAGAGGCATGTAAAGATGATAATTGGGTCAATGTTATGAATGTAGAATTGGACCAGATTGAAAAAAATCAAACTTGGGAACTAGTTCCAAGACTAAAAAATAAAAAATTCATTGGAACTAAATGGGTGTATAAAAACAAAATGGATGAGAATGTGCAAGTAATCAGAAACAAAGCCAGATTGGTATGTAAAGGGTATGCTTAGGTTGAAGGAGTAGACTATGAAGAAACCTTTTCACATGTGACCAGATTAGAGGCAATTAGGATGTTCTTAGCCTTTTCCAGCTACAAAATTTTTAAAGTATACCAGATGGATGTCAAGTCAGCATTTCTGAATGGAAAATTAGAAGAGGAAGACTATATTGAGCAACCAGAAGGATATCAATTAACTAACAAAGGAGACTATGTCTGTAAACTAAAGAAAGCACTCTATGGACTAAAACAAGCACCTGGAGCATGGTATGCAAGGCTAGATTCTTATTTACAAGTACAAGGCCTCAAGAGAGGATCAACAGACATCAATATTTATTGTAAAATTGTTGGTAGTAACATGATTATTGTGGAAGTATATGTTGATGATATTATATTCGGTAGTAATGATGAAAAAATGGGTAAGGACTTTGCTAGGAGGATGGAGCATGAATTTGAAACGTCCTTGCTTGGTGAACTGAATTTATTTCTTGGATTACAAATAATACAGTTCAAAATAGGATTCTTTATACATCAGTCCAAGTATGTTAAAGATATGCTTAAGAAATTCCAGTTAGAGGATTGCAAACCTGTTAGTACACCTATGACAATTGGATGCAAACTAAGCAAGGAAGATGAGTCCAAATTTGTAGATCCAAAATACTATAGATCAATGATTGGGAGTATACTCTATGTAATAGTTTCTAGACCTGATGTCAAGCAAGTTGTTGGGATGGTGGCTAGATTCCAAGCAGCACCAAAAGAGAGCCATGTTCAAGCGGTGAAAAGAATCTTTAGGTATTTGAAAGGAACCATAGATCTTGGTTTATGGTACCCTAGCAAGGATTCATTCACTTTAAAAGCCTATTCAGATGTAGATTGGGCAGGTTTTGTAGATGACAGAAAAATTACAAGTGGAGGAGCATTCTTATTAGGAGAATCATTGGTAGCTTGGATAAGCAAGAAACAGTCCTCAATTTCTCTGTCTAGCACTGAAGCTGATTATTTGCAACAGCAGAATGTTGCACACAAGTGGAATCGATGAAACAAACCTTACAAGACATCAAAATAGTGTTTTAAGAACCTACTACTATCTACTGTGACAATACAAGCGCTATAAGTCTCTCCAAGAACCCTGTCCAGCACTCCAAATCAAAACACATTCCCATAAAATACCACTATCTAAGAGATCAAGCTGAAAATAGGAACATTAAATTGGAATATGTCCCAACACAAGAGCAGGTGGTAGATATTTTCACTAAACCCTTAAGCAGAGGTGTATTTGAATATCTCAAGAAAAGATTGGGAGTAATCCCTCTTCTAAAGGTGTATTTGAATATCTCAGGAAAAGATTGGGAGTAATCCCTCTTCCAATCTAATCTCTCAAGAAAATAATGCATAGATTGGCACCAATTCAGAGGGAGACAACAATCAAAGTCAGGAGGAGTCATTATGTTATGACAAGAAAAAAATATATAGCAAGAAGAGTTACCCGAGTTCAGATTATGGTCAGAAGCATACAGATAGATGGAGCTTTACCATAGGGGAAGCAACCATTTTCCATTGATGTCAAAGGGGGAGAGTAAATTCAGAGGAGAGAAGCATCATCACAGGGGGACATTGTGTATGAATTTGGTGTGTTTCCATCGATGAAAAAGGGGGAGATTGTTGGACATAGTGTCATTAATGTGTTGTCATTGATGTCAACCAGTATAACATTTAGCAGAAAATGTCAGAAAATATGCATTAATCAAATCTCATAAGGAAGAGGGCATTGTAGAAATGTCATTGGGATCGATGGAAAGACTGAGAATTCGATTGATGCACAAGAAAACGTTAGAAGCCTCAGCAGTCATCTGATCAAGAAATTGACAGTGTTGATAGTCTCATGTAATGGGATTTATCCCACATTGAAAGTGTGAAAAATCTTATGTAGGTTTATATACACAGCACTCCCCATATCTTATCGAAGTGTAGTGGAAGGGTATGGTGGGGGCTGCAGGTTTTTGGACTCCTCGAGAAGCTCACCAGCCTGGAGCCCAGGAAGACCTATCAAGCCCCCTACCTTTTGGTCAAAGCGATAATCTCTGTCAAACTGATGACAAAGGATCTCGGTCATTCATTGGAAATATACTTTATATATATATGTATTTCACATCGGTCATATGTGTGATCATGGGCTTAAGGATCATTGGAGGACTAGTCAACGATCAGATCAAATTAGGACCATTGGATGCACAAGCGCCAGATCAACGGCAAGGATAGATTGTGGAGAGCGAAAGGAGAATTAAACAACTTGTTATTTCCAATCCCACAATTATTCTAGACCATCAGATCTTATAGATTCAAATATCGACAACTGTGGTTGATCCATGAACAATCGCACAACTTCAATTGTGGAGTTTGCGTGACAAATTAAACCACTCACAAGTTATGATTCCGCAATCCACATCGACCATTGGATCAAGTTAAGTGGAAGGATAGGATAAGTAAAGATGAATATCATTCGATACCAACTCCTGAAGTAAATGAGGATTGTCTGATTTGTTCAGAGTGCGCCAAGGTAGTAATGGTCAACTTCGGCGTTGACCACTTCGGGAGAAAAGGATTGAGAATAAGTAGTATCACCTGAAGGTCGAAGTACCGAAGCAAATGTGAACCATCTGATATGAAGAACACTTCGAGATATATTAGAATCATCATATCATGTTTAGTGGAAGGACAAGGTAAGCCACAAATGTTCTGAAATAAACGTAAGTCGTCTGATCTAAGGAAACACTTCGGAAGATATCTTGGTCGCCATATTGAGGAAAGTAGAAGGATAGGATAAGCAAGACCAAAGGCCCAAAATCCTGAACAGTTGAATTCCCGACAATTGTTGCATCGTGTTAAGACTTTTCAGGTTAAAGAATGACCATTGGATGAAGTGAAGTTACTAGAGGTTTACACTTTGGGGAATCTCACTTTGGGAGAAATGGGAAGTGGAGAAATCAAATTACCCTAAGTCCCAAAGGCTGAAGTTCTGAAGTCATGAGGATAAGACACGTATCACTAAAATTGAGATCCCACGTCATCAACAGTGATGTCAGCAAGTTATGTCACTCTGGGAGTTTTTACTTTAGGAGTTTCACCACCATCAAATGACCTATGTCCCAAAGTGTTGAAGGCCGAAGTCTCGAAGTGGACATGAGTCATTCGATCTAAAGAACAATTCAAGAGCATTCTCAACCATTGAAGATTATGTACACATGTCTTTTATTTGGGAGATTTGTAAAGAGGCTAGAAGTTGCGATGGACAAAATCTCGAATTCCTGAAGTAAACGAGAATCATCCATCTCTTCATGGAAAGTAAAACATGATCGTTGATTTTGATAATTGATCAAGCACTCGCTTGGCCTAGCGCCTGGTCACCACCTATGGTCATATGGAATAAGAGAAATAAATGTAAAAGATAATACATCGTTAAGTTGATAAGCCTGTGGTTTTGTGTTGTCAATCATATGAAAATGGTTTGAAGGAAGAACCTCTACAGAACTCGGTTTTTGCAGTATTTGCAGAGATTATGGTTAAGTTAAATGAAGAGGTGCGATGGTCCAAAACTAAAGGACACAATGTGTTATAACTCACACCATTTTGAAGATTATATAAATGAGAAAGAGTGGTGAGAAGAAAGTATCTCTGCAAACCAAATCAGAAGATATATTAAATCAAAAAAGTAGAGACAAAAGAAGTGAACACATGATACAGAAGTTTTCCAAATTCAGAAATTAAGGGTGGTTGGGTGGTGCAAGGGAAGGTTGGAGTCTGCAGGGGAGTAGGTGATTCCTTTTCAGTTGTATTTGACTAAACAGGGGGTCGAAGCCTCCTACCAGTTGGTGTTTGTGAACAAGGGTGTGGGTGCATCCTGATTAGTTGGTGTTGATCTAAAAAGAAGAACATCTTCCTTCTATGTAACATGTAAAACAAAATTTTACAGTTAATAGAAAAGTGTTTGTGGTTTTCCCAGTTGGGTTCCATGACAAAATTTTGTGTTAAAATTTTGTTTGCGTTACCAAAAGAAAAATTGATAAAATTATTGTGTCACTGATTCACCCCCCCATCTCAGTGACAGGATCTAATCCTTCATTCTTATTACCTGTAGATTTTTTTTTTCTGTTTGACTGTAGTCTGAATTGGGCCTGTGGTATAATCCTCATATTCATCAATTTCCCTCTTTATATCTAGATCAGGATAGATGTAAGTGTCTTCATCCGTTTTAGGATTATTACCTTGATTAGTAGTGCCTTTCTCATGATCTATAAAATCACCAATAGCTTGTTGGGTTTGTAATTTTCTCTTGCTAGCCCGAGTTACTCTAGCTGCAGGTGGCTCTTCTTTAATCAAGACTTTGGTTTATTTAGGAGTCTATTTCTCCTTTACGGGTTTTGTCCCCTTACATTTTTTTATTTAGTTGACTGTAAATTCAGTTTTAAGGATTGGATTAACCAATCCCAAGATCATTGAACTTCATTTAAGGAGGAAACTATTAATGTTCTAATCAAACCCATATGAAAAAGACGATGTTTTGTTGTAGCAGGATGAGATTGGATCCTCTTAGAAATATTGGATAAACTTTTTAAGAGAAAATAAGGTAAATTAAGAGGATAATCACCATTTATATGAATCAATAGTTTGATATGATAGAGATAAACCAAGGAAAACATGCCTTCACATGTAATGTACCTGTGGATAATTAGCAAGGAAGTGTGTCATTCTTTCCTTACCCAGTTGTGCGGTATACCCTTGCTCCAGTTAGGGTTTTTCTTCTCTGAAATTACAAACTAATTTACAAATTCCATGACCACATTCTCCTTCTTCCACCATCTTTCCCCATACATTGGCAATCTTAGGCTTTAGCGATAGAATGTTTTGTCACATACATCAGAATTTTCCCAACCACAGATTCAAAGCCATCAAAATTATGTGCAAACACCATCGATATATGTTTGTCGTGCCCCTGGAATGTTGAGAAAAAATCAAACCAACCAGCATCCTTGAATTTTTGCGCCATCTAAGGCAATGCTTCGAGAAATTATGTGCCTTCAGGCTCTAGTCTGATTATCTGGCCACTCTTTTTGGGTGCCATGTTGCTGATATGATCCTGTAGACAATTCTGAGAAGATTGATGGTTGAATCTTCAATTCCTGAGAGTTGTTAAAAGCTGGAAGTTATCTCTTTGTCTACAATCCCTGGATAAAATTATAGACATACTAAAATAGGAAGGTGATGATTTCGTTCATGATAATCGGACATGTTGAATTGATGCAGGTATGGCGAGTACAGCTCAATCCTTCATATATAGTGGTTATCATAAAAATAGCAACCCGAAATAGATCATAAAGGGGTATGCAGATCCTCTAATCATGATTTGAAATGTTATGACACGATCTGGGGAGGGTGGTGCATGCAAAACAATGATTATTCATGGTGCTACAGGAATAGTGCTATTCTTGCAGTGCTTTTTCTGACTTGGCAAAATTTGAAATTTCAAATAATGAAATGACAAGTGATGTGACAAAAAATTAACATATCAAATCCTAATCTTTAAAAACCTCAAAAATCATTTAAAACGTGCAATAAATATTGAAAAATAATCTTCCAAGCCAAGAGGTAAAAACAAAGTTTTGACAAAAAATCATGAAAAAGGAGAGGGCGGGGAATAGGGACACTCAGTCAATCAAAAACAAGGTTAGAGACTAACATTACGGACCTAATATACCTAACCCCTCAAGTGGGTAGAATAATATATCTCCATGTAATAAAGGTCAATATTAATAAGGCCTAGCAATAAGGAGGAATAAGTCAAATGTAAGAAGACCTAATAGAAGCTTCCGCTTCTAGAAGGATATTCCTCTAAATTGTTCTTTTGGATAGATATATTTAGTATAAATAGGAATAGAAGGGTCTGAGAAGTTTTGTCTTGGATATTATTGTAATAGATCTCTTCTCTGTTGGAGGTTTCCCCCTTGAAGAGGAAAGTGAACATTTCTCTCAGTAATCAAAGTGCTCTTTTTGGTGTTATTATGGTATTATTCTGGTGTTATTGTGGTATTGTTTTGGTTATATCATCGTTTATCCGCCATTTCTAGCTAATTATTTATGTTTTGCATACTATTTTATATCTAGAATACTACACTATAACTCCCAGTACAAGGATGGCCACAAATATTGCATGTCCATTTGTGTGTCCCACCTCTTTTGCATCTTGGTTTTCTGATAGTTGAACCAGCGACTTTGGTGGCATATATGATATAGCAAAAGTAGTTTTCTTAGATTTAATATCCCCTTTGCATAATTCGTTAATACCTTTGGTGGGGATAGATCATTTCCTCAGGTTTCATTCAATGATGATGAGGTGTTCCCAGTCCCACTTTCAACCTGTGTCCCACTTCGAACATGACCCTCTATTTGGGAATTGTAATCATTGTCAATGTCACTATCACTGTAATTAGTCCTGATGTTGTTTTTTAATTTTTTTGTGCAAGTTTTTAATTTATGGCAACCTATAGCAAGGGTTATTCATTAATTTTTTAATTTTATATGGTTAACTACATGCCCAAATGTTAAGTTTGAAGGGGTAAAAAAAAAATGATGATAAAAATTAAAAAAAGACAACTCGGAAATTAAAAAACAACAAGAAAAAAATTAAAAAACCCTACCTGTCCACTACTAGAAGAAGAAATTTGTTGAAGAGAAACTTACAATGCGCCAATCGTTGCTCCAATACCAACGAAAAATCCAATCACTCCACAGCAAATCCCTCAACAGCTAGGAAATTTCAATTGGCTCAAGGAGAATGTTGAATTCTCTCACAGTAGTTGCTTACTTTCACCATGGGCTTGAATGCTTCCTATCATGGTTGGCTTGAGTGTTTCCTCTCACGCCTGGATCAAGCCTCAAATGCTTCCTCTCACTGCTGGATCAAATGGCTTGAACTGGTGGCTCAACAACTTAATCCTCACTCTATGGCTCGATGGCTTAACCTTCGTGCTATGGCTCAATGACTTAATCTTAATGCTATGGCTCTCAACTAAATCCTCATAGGTTATGGTTCGATCGAATGGCTCTAGGCTAAATGCTCACGAGCTATGGTTGGAATGGGAGAATGGGCAGCTAAATCCTCACAACTCAAATGGATCTAATGAGCACTATGATAAGTTATAACATTGATAAATTTAGATTTAACTTTTAATTGTGCTTTTTTTATATATTTGTTTTTTAATTTTTTAATTTCTGCTTTTAAAATTTAAAATTTTGTTTTTTAATCCTTATTAGGAAAAAATTTGGGGGGGACATACATGAGTTCCCATTTTGGGGGGGAGACATATAGAAGTCCCCCCTTTTCAATGACATATTCCCAAACACACCCTCTTTGGGGAAACTC
>JZKD02S2004466.1:468571-483732 GCA_000966675.3 Picea glauca
CCCATCTCGGGTGCGTGGGAAACGTGGGGGGCATGCCCCCCATCCTAGGGGATCCATCCCATGGAACATTGGTTTTAACAACAATGCAAAGACAATATTATCACATTAACAAAAGTAAAGATTCTAAGTCAAAGTGTAAAAGTGAGTTCTAAGAAGATATATTATAACATGATAAATATCCTACTTAAAAAGTTAAAAACTTCACATTGAGCGAAATATGTATGGGACAAGATTTACCATAAACTTAATTATATTCAAAATAGTTTATTTTCAGAATTGATAATTTGGTTAAACCTATAAATATGCCCTGACAATATTGTCTCTGAATTTTGCAACAAAATCTAAATGTGGCAATTATTACATAACATTTTGATCCTTGAAACCATTGTTCGTCCTACTCCATACACTAGGTATTGAAACCTTAGTAAAAAATTTGGATATGGTACAACACAAAGATCACTAAGCCACAGTGGTGCCTCCCTAATCGAGGATTTCGTTCCATAATAGTACGGCTTCTAAGCAATTGTTCATAAAATACACAATTAAATTCATATGGGGATAAATAGTCAATGTAACTAATAGCTCGGCTTATTAAGTATAGAAAAATATTTATGCAATAAATATATTGATTGATGAATTGATAAAATTGATGATGCATTGCTCTCATGATGGTATACCTTATAGAGATTGACTAGTCATGAGAGTGAAAAATTGTGACCCATGTCTCTTCACTAACTGTTGATTAATTATTATTAGTTTTTAGTTATGGATTACATTTATTATTCTTGTAACATTTCCCTCCTCTTTGGAAATTCTTTGGCCTCGAAGCAAAGGTAATGAGGGTTATCATTGGAGAAAACTTTATGTTTCCCATGATGAATCTTCTTCTGGAAGGTGTTTCCATTTGAAAACATATTCTTTAATGGTTTTGAAATGTAACACCTTTTACTTAGTGGTAAAATTACCTTCCGGTTCTAAAATGATTCTTCCTTCTTCATCAAACTCAGGTATTCCTGTTTGAGTTGGTCGGGCTTGTCTCAGTGCTTTCTTGAGACATGAGACATGAAATACATTATGGATGCAATAGTTGTCTGGTAATTTAAATCCATAAACTACTTCACTAATGTTTTTGTATTTTGAAAAGGCCCATAGAATTTAGGAGCCAATTTGTTCTTTCCTTGTTGATTAATGGATAATTTTTTGTAAGGTTGGAGTCTTACAAACACCCAATCACCTTCTTCAAACTCTCTTTCTAATCTATGATGGTATCCTTGTTGTTTCATTCGATTACGAGTTGTTACTAAGTTTTCTTTTAATATTTTGAGGATTTTATGCTCTTCATCTAGTTGATTCTTTACTGCTCGAACTTTAGTGTCAATCAATGCAAACTCTTTCCATTTGGGTGGTTCATAACCATATAAGGCTTGGAAATGAGTCATTTTAGCAGAAGTGTTATAGGTAGAGTTATACCACCATTCAGCTAAATGTTGTTAGGATATTTAGACATTTACGAGTTAGTTAAGATCAACTTGGTCTAATGTGTTGTTAGGTAAAAGTGTGTTTCTTAGTGTGTTTCATTAGTATGCATTTGTAGTTAGGAAATACGATGGACACGATATGTTCTCGACATAGAGTGGTCTGAGACCTCATATTCTCCTCGATCTTAAAAACTACATTGATCATTGGTTTAACACCTGATTGGTCCATAATCTCTATTTAAAGAGCATGGAGGGTCATTTGTCAATGACCAATTGTAAGAGACTCTCTTGTAAATATCTTCGTAATATTTTCTTTTGCATTAATAAATTTCTCCAAGTGGCCATGTTGGTTGGGGTCATGGATGTTTCCCCATAGGGGTTTTACCACGTAAAAACATCGATGTGTTGTTCTTTGATCTGGTTGTGTAAGTGGTTATTGAAGGTGCTCATCCTTTGTTGGAATATTTTTGTTGTCGAACATGGTATCAAAACACATTTGAATACTTTCTCCCATAGTAGATCAAGATTGTGAAGTCGTGTTATCGCATCTCTAGATTCTGTTGTTTTTGTACATTTATGGGCTAAGAGGAGTGTTCCATTGCATCTAGAGCGCTCATTTTAATCAGGAACGTTTTTAGTTTCACTTAAAAGGTTTTTGTTTTCCCAATATACATTCATTACAGTCAGCTCTGAAGGTATAAAGCCTGAATACGCCCTTTTAAATATTTGCAGAGATAATATTTTAGTTTTGTTTTGGTTTTTCGTTTTTTATTTCTGGGTTGTTGCTCTTTCCGATCTGTGTATGCTCTTTTCCATGCGCTCTGTGTGATCTTGGAAAATCAAAAATAGATCGGAAAGGGTTTTCATGTCTTCATATTCTCTTTGTTGTACGCTCTGTGCAATCTCGATAAATTAGAAACAAAGGGAAATTTTGTATTTTCTGAGTAAGCTAACCGAGATCTAACCCTTGTTGTCGTCGAGAAGAGATTTTTTTTCTCATGTAAGAAAGATGTTTTTATGAGCAATATCTCCAAGGCCATCTTTCACAACAACAAAAACACCCCCAATCCTCCTTCTTTAGACTATAATGTGTTTTGCACTAGTTCACTTGGTTAAAAGTTACTTTACTTAGTAAGTTGTCTTGAGTTCAAGTCTATTTTTTGTTATTTTTTCGAAAAAGTTCATACATTAATTTTAAAGTGCATTTCACTTAAGTTATAAAAGTGAATCACTATTAAAGAATTTTAATATTTTATTTTAAGTTATTTTGCAAGCAATTTTCATTTACAAAGTAACTTCATTGTAATAGTAATTCACGTTGATCCTATAAAAGTGGGTCACTTCATAAGTAACTTATTTAAAAGTGAGCTTATAGGCACAGTTAGGAGAAGCATCACCACGTGGACCAACTTTTACTTGCCACATGGATTTTTAGTTACCATTTATGCATTTTTTTTAAAAGGCAATAACTTTCACATCCAAAGTCTGTTTTCAATGCCATTTTTTTTAAAACAACCTATTTTTTTTTAGATCTTTCCACCTAGACCATCAGTTTCATCAGTTTCTACATATTTTAATATCGCATCTCCTAGTGATTTGTTTATTACCATAACCAACTACTTCTCATGGAAATATGATATGGAGGATGTGTTAAGAAGTAAAGGATTGTACCAAATTACCTTGGGAAAAAAACTAGAACCCATTATTGATGAAAAGAAATTCAAATGGGACAATAAGAATGATGAATCATGTGGACTAATCAAAACGGTCCATCTCTCATGAATTAAGGTTTCACCTTCAAGTAATTGATGACCCTAATGATGCTTGGGAAAATATTGAAGTTGTTTTCGGTAAACACAATATTATTTGAGCCCACCGGATAGAAAATCAAATAATGACTTTAAGTCCAAATGATTTTCCTTGCATTCAAGACTATTTATCTAAGTTCAAAACACTTAGAATTTTATGCAAAGAGTGTAAAATGGATTTGGAGGATGAGAATTGCATATATATTATTTTTGCTAAGATTGGTAGTGCATATTCAGAGTTTGTATCTACCTTTTATGCCACTAGAGAAGCTCTAGGAATTTCTTATAAAAAACTCACCCTTGAGTCCTTTTGTGGTGCTTTGATTAGAGAGAAATATAATCTTCTGCAACTTGGAGTAATCATCACTGCAGGTACATCCAGCAAAGCCTTAGTTCTCCAGTAGAAAGATAAATCAAAGAATCTCAAGAAACAACATCCTCGCCAAAACACTTTGAATGATTATACAAAGGAAGAACAAGGGTTTTGGCTAAACAACACATCTACATTTTTTTCTCTTTGAGGAGTTGCCATGGCACATGGCCAAGGAGGGGGATATTCCCCATCCTCTAGTGGTATGGTTGTGGGACGCAAGCCACACCAAAATCACCCTCATTCGAACAATACGGGGCTTTTAGCGCATCCTAAGGTGATTCTCAGTCAACGGGATGGGAAACAGAAAGAATCAAACTTTAATGGGAACCACATAAGTGGTAGCATCTCTGGTTTAAAAAATCTTATGGGTATAGGAAAATGCCTGCCCAAAACCACAGAAAACACACGATATGAAATAAGCTCATGTAAAATCGACAACTACATTCAAGCCATGAAAGACAATGCCTTCATCAACAAATTTATGGGTATTTGGCCCACTGAAAAATCCCTTAACTGGTGGATCCAGCACACCTGGAAGCCAAAAGGACAGGTTGACCTCAAGCTGGGTTCCAAAGGATTCTTCACTGCCATTTTTTCCAACCAAGAGGATAGGGACAAAGTCTTTGAGGGAGGCTCATACTTATTCAACTTGACGAGTCTTTACCTCCAACCCTAGACAAAATGATTCAGCTCGAACAAAGAATACTTCACGAAAACCCCTATTTGGATCTGCATCTATTCATTTCCCATGGAATTTCAGGACCTATAAATACTCAAAGGCATCGACAACTCATTGGGTACATTTGTGAAAAAATCAGAATCCACAAAACAGGATAAGTACACCTCATATGCTCGCATCTGTGTTTACATGAATCTTACTAAATCCTTACTAGAGGTGACCTGCCTAATTTATCATGATGAGGAATGGCAACAAACCCTGGATTATGAACATATCCCCTTTAGGTGCATACGTTTTCATGAGCACAACCACTTATTTAGGGACTTCCCCCTAAATCAAAAATCGATTCTTAGCCCCGAAAAGGGAAAAAAAGATGAGGAAGGTTTCGAACAGGTAAAGACTCGTCGACCACAGAGACATCAGGTAGAAACACCTCCAGGAACTCAACCCATTCATACCAAAAACAACTATGAATCTATTTTGCAAATGAACGAAACACCCAATAAACAACTTAGCACCGAAAAGACATGTATGGAAAACCATGAAAAGGAGCATGCAATACATATGGAAGATGAAAGCACAAAACACCAGAAAACAATGAGTCAGAAACCCTTCATGGATGAGGAATTCATGAATGAATATCCCCCTGCACCAAATGATTTTTAGGAAGGAGAGGACATGGAACTGCGTAACCTCAACCTTCAATCACTAGTTGTTTCTTATGAGCACAAAGAGCTCCAATCTATTCCCGAACAACAAGTGTAGTTTCTCCAACAAGCCCTCATCAAAGCTACTGTAGGATCTACATCTAACATCCTATGTATGCATCCTGCCTCATCATCTTTTGGATTGAGAACCCATCACATGCAGGAACCGCCAACCTCAGTTAGAGATGACAAAAGGAGGGGTTGAACCATCAACAATCAACTCATCAAAGATATTGGACAAATTATCATCAACTCTAGAAGAATCACTCCCCTCACAGATCTTTTCAACCCCTCCCCTAGCCATTTACTATGAAGATAATCTCTTGAAATATAAGGGGTTTAAACGGAAAAAGTAAACATTGAATGATCAAAATCCTTGTAACCAAAGAAAAACCCAACATCCTCATGCTACAAGAAGCCAAATGATCATGTGATCATTTCTCTTACCTAGCTTCTTGTCTTTGGTTAGGTTCCAATGCTATAGCTACAGATGTTATAGGCTCCGTTGGGGGCCTTAGTATCATATGGGATATGTCTACAGTCTCCCTCTCCAACTTTTTTTCCTCGTTTTCCTCCCTCTCAGGCCATTTTTGTCTCATTGTATCAACCATCTCTGGTTGGATAACCATTTTTTATGAACCTAACCTTTCCTTCGATACGCTCATATTTCTCTCCTCCCTTGGCAATCTCCATCACATTTTGGGAGATGCCTACTAGCTCATAAGGGTATATTTCAACATAATTACTTTCCTAACTGAAAATAAAGGTGACTCTCACAAAATCAACCAAGATTCCACGCATTTTCTTACCACTATTCAACAATCAGATTGGATTGACCTAGAAACCTCAAATGGCCTGCATACTTGGAACAATAAACGACAACGAAAAGCCCAGATCACCTCTAGATTGGATCGCTTCCTTGCTTTTCCAACTCTTATCATGGTTGGACTCCACCTTTCAGCCAAAATCCTCCCCTACCTTGGCTCTGACCACTGGTTGATCGAGCTAATAGTGGATATCAAAGGCAGTCCCCTCAATCACCATTTCCATTTGGAACGCTTTTGGCTTGAACACCCAGGCTTTCTTGACAAAATTTAGATCTGGTGGAATGAGATCTCTCCCTCCTCTACTTCTCCAATGATCAAGTTTCATCAAAATCTTAAATAACTAAAAGGATGCATTAAAAAATTGAATAGAGAAGAGTTTGGAAACATTTTTCAAGCCAAACAGAACCTGAAAATTCAAATGCAATGCATTCAACAGTCTATAATTCAGGAGGGGCACATAGAACAAATCACCAAGGAAGAGGAAAAACTTCAATAAGAACTTACAATCCGCCAGAAACAAGAAGAGGTTCTATGGAAACAAAATTCTCGACCAAGATGGTTGAAAGAGGGTGAAAAGAACACCAGATTCTTTCATCGATCGGTCATACAAGAAGAGGTTCTATGGAAACAAAATTCCCGACCAAGATGGTTGAAAGAGGGTGAAAAGAACACCAGATTCTTTCATTGATCGGTCATACAACACAGATTTCAAAATCGTATCTCCAGTATAAAGGACAACAATGGAAACAATATTATAGAGCCTGCTGACATTGAGAATGAGCTAACTTATTTTTATAGAGACCTTCTAATCGAGCCCATCAAAGACAAAAGACCAGCTATATCAAGAAAACTACCTAAAACATACCCAGATTGGTCTCCCAAGAGCAGAACAACTTTATCCTCAAACCTTTCCCCATGGAAGAGGATGAAAGAGTTGTTATGGAAATGTCCAAAGACAAATCCCCTAGCCCCCATGGTTTCACCATGGATTTTTTTCACTCTTGTTGGCACATCATTAAGAAAGATGTCTAGGATTTGGTGGAAGACTCTCGCAAATTTAATATTGTTCTCCATGCCTTGAACACCACCTTCCTCACCCTCATTCCCAAAGAAGAGCGTTAGGATGCACCCAGTAAATTTCACCCCATTTCTCTATGCAATGTAGTCTACAAAATCTTAACAAAATCCATATCCAATCGCCTCAATATCCTTCTCCCTTCTCTCATTTCCTCCAAGTAGACAGACTATGTAGAAGGTAGACAAATCCTAGAGGACATCCTCCTAGACCATGAAGTTATTCACTCTCTAAAAGCCCAGAAAACACCAAGAACATTGATCAAGCTTGACATGTCCAAGGCCTTCGACAAACTCAGTTGAAAATACATTCAACAAGTCCTCCTTGCCTTTGGCTTCTCTCCCACTTGGGTAAAATGGATCATTTCCCTCACATCTTCTACTTTCTTCTCTATTGTTGTAAATGGCTCACCCTCCACCACCTTTTCTCCCTCAAGAGGTATCCAGCAGGGAGATCCCCTCTCCCCTTTCCTCTTCATCCTCATGGCGGAAGGCCTCGACTGTGGTTTGAATGTTGCAGTTAGCAACAACAAAATCAAGGGTATTCATATTCATGGTAACACTTTGCCCATCTCCCATCAACAATTTGTAGATGACACCATGGTCATGGGTACTCCAACATCCAGGGAGGCCAAAGCGATTGATCAAGTATTGTCTGACTTCGTGGATGCCTCAAGCATGGCTATTAATCAAGATAAATCATAAACCTTTTTTTAACACTCCTTTGGTTGTGCAAAATCACATTTCCAGAATCCTTGGTTTCAAGAAAATTTCTCTTCCCACCAAGTATCTCGACGCTCCACTTGTGGAAAAATCCATGTGCTTTCCCAACTGGGAGGACCTCCTCAATCGCATGGATCGTAAAATTACCAGCTAGACCTACAGAATCCTTAATGCTCCTAGTCGACTTATATCTCCTCACAGTAATGGTTATTGAAATATTGTAACTACAAAGTGTGTTCTATTTATTATTGAGTTATTATTCATTAGATCAATCCCCTTTTGCAGATTGATCATGTCAGGCCTTGTACTTGAACAAATCCCCTTTTGTGGATTGGTCAAACCCTAATTGTATTATTAAAATTAAGAAGTCGTCACCCAGGCCTGATTAAAGTGATTTTAACCACTAAGAAGACAAGTCGGCTCTGTTAGGACTGAGAATCACCCTCAGACTGCTAGAGGATAAGCCCAGTACCCATTAAAAAGTTTATGAGATAAGTCTTAAATGTGGTGTCAAATGGATAGAACTCAGTTTAGAAATGTCAAAACACGAGAAATTATGGATGAAGTGCATCAACAAAAGAGGTCTTGTTTTAACTTAGGTCATGGTTTTGAGTATTAGTGTGGATAGGAGGAAGAATTAGTAAGAAAATGAAGTGAATCTACCACTAGCTTCAGGCTATGCCAGTAGACAAAGAAGAAAAATGCTTCAGATACAAGATATTCTTAAATCCAAGCAAACAAAACTCTGAGAAATCTATAATGGTATAACAATCAAACATCCATTGTCATACAGCTACAAAACATCCTTTGAATCCTTCAATGATAGTAAAATTTCAGAGTGAGAGAGATTAAGATGGAAAAAAGAAAGATAACTTCCATTAAACAAGATTTCATCATATTTGATACATCAAAACCAAAGTAGACTCTATTTCATTAGCATCACTAAAAAGGTATTTGACATCAACCATTCGAGCCTGGAAAATTAAATCAATTTTAAAAGGGTGGATCAACAAGAAAGAGCAAGAAAGGTAGAGGGAAGCAAACTATCAACGGAATCATTCTATTGGGCATGGAGTCAACACATCCTACATATCAAAGGAACTCAAGATCATACCAAACAAAAAGGGATATAATTGATGGATGGAGGTATAAGAAAGATAACAAAAAGAAGAATATCATCAAGCAAAGATCCTTTCTGCAAAAATGACTTAAAAGATAACTAGAATAGAGATCATGAAAGGAGGCAATTACTACAAATCATTTGCAGCTCATGAATCTCATGCCTCATGAACAACCATTGATATTCAATGCCTAAAATTCCATTCAATAAAGATGACAAGATAAAATGATAACAAAGAACACAAATTATGATAAGAAACTCTCATGAATGTTTAATGGCATAAATGCTAATTACAGCAGGCCCTTGGGATTACAATTGAGAAACTAAATTGCTCCTCTAGATCTCTCCTCTCTTGGATCATGAATGCAACCCTTCTCCAAGAGCTCCCTTCTATATTAAATATAAAATATCACCCAAATATCCTTAGGTGGTTGAATCCCATATATTTCATTGGATTCTAAGCCTTGGAAATAGGTGGCAATAGTCAAAGAGACAAAAATCCAACAAACTGCTAATTTTCAGGAAATTGTTGGAAGTCATTAAAAAATTGTTTCCACCTCACTGAATGAGGTCTTTAATGGAGCTAAAACTTAGGTGTAGGTGTCCCTTGACATCTAACTGATCCATGAGAAACCATTTGAACCCTCCTTAACAAGTGGAAACCTCCCAATAAGGCGAATATCCAATCAGCTATGCAAAATAGAGAATTTGCAGCACATTTCGCAGGGCATTGGTGTTTTAATTGTTTCTCTCAAATTCCAAACTAGGTCAGGCTAAAATTCAGTCAAAAATTCAACAGGGTTATCATCTTCCTCCACAAACAATTTCAGAGAAACCCACTTCGTCATTTTGATTTTATAATCAAATTTTTAACAGTAATTGTTATAGGAAATTCTATAGCGCCCTCCTATAAAACTGCTCTGCAGATTCTATAGCGCCTTTTCTGTGTCTGGCTAGGTGATTCTGTAGCACCTTTTCTGTGTTTGGATAGGTGATTATGTAGCACCTTTGGTAGAGCAACTACAAAACATTTTGTGTAGATGATTATGTAGCGCCAGGCACTACGAAATCTCTGTGTTTTTCTACGTGATGCAACAACTCTTCAAAAACACAAAAATTCTTAGTTAATGGATTATGAGATTGTAGATTCCTCGAGTATGTGTGATTAGAATATTTCCTTAACACTTCAAGTTTGCAAAAAATAATCACCATAAAAATGGATCATCATCATCTCCAATTTCCCTCTGCTAGCCAATCTGCAACAGATTATGCAACGTCTATTCAAACTAGGAGTAGAATTCAAATATTTGATAAAACAGTTAGACAACTTTAATGACCAAATCTCAATTATTTCCTTTTAAAACATGGATGTTGAAAACAATGAGATCGAATGACACCGGCTTCATAAATGTGATAATGGTAATGAAGGAAGATGCACTCAAGATGTGCTACAAAATCTCATGATTCATTGGTGCTGCAAAATGACCAAATTTGCTACTGCAAATTTCTGTGCTAATAGGCCCTTCCTGGTGAAGAGACACCTTTCCAATGCACGCCATCTTGTATATATAAAGGAATCCATCACCTTGTTATCTCACTCACTCATTCGTTCATCAAGTGTGCAAGTTTGGTAGCTGTAGTTGGGAGAAGAAGGAAGAGAGAGGCGCATTGCTCAATGTTGGATATTCTCTAGTGTTTTGGTTTATTTTCTTGGCATTGTATTGGCTATCTATATTAAGGAATTTTTTGTTGGATTTTCTCCCCAATAAGGGTTTCCCAAGATAAATGTTGTGTATCTTGTCATTGTGTTTCTCTCAGTGATCTTACCTATGCTATTGTTATCTAGTAAATTGAAAAGAAACCTAATAATATCTCAAAACTTAACATGGTTTCATAGCTAAGCTGAAGAGATCACCTTTCACTGGATAAGCAAAAACGTCATTGTTGTCGTACAAGAAAATTAGGGTTTTCTATTGAAGAGGAATTTTAGCCTAAAACTCATCAAGGAAGTGTGACCTAGCCTAGCAAACTCTTTGGAAACCTCAGCGCACTTTTTTAGTGGATAGAATTCCCAAAAAGTGAAACCCTAGTTTTCACTAATACCAGAAAACCAGGAAACCAAAACCAGTACCAGTCCATAATTTCATTGGCCCAGTTTGAAGGGGAACAATTTGAATTTTCTGACATCTGACTGCACTCGGCTACTCGCCTTAGCCAAGCGCACCTCCTGGTAAGTTCATAATTAAATTCTGAACATTTTCATTTTTTGGTGATTTTCCTAGCTCCAAGTCAAGATGTCTGCAAGCACTAAGCTTGTTGACAAACTAGAAGGTGTGGAAAACTTCCCTTCTTGGAAGTATAGGACTGCACTCATTCTTGAAGAGAATGACCTGGCAAGATTCATTGAATAATATGTACCAGAACCTACCGATGTTGCACCTAAAGAAAAACACCAAAAGGACACTGTTAGGGCCAAAAGAATCATTGCAGACTCTATTAAATATCACTTGATTCCTCAAGTGGCTTCAAAGAAAAATCCAAAAGAAATTTTTGATGCCCTAACTAGAATGTATGAAGGAAAGAACATCAACTGGAAGATGAATCTAAGAACTCAATTCAAAAGTACAAGGATCCAGAAAGGAGAAAAAGTTCAGGAATATTTCTCTAGAATATCACAATTCAAGGAACATCTAGAAGCAATTTGTGATACTCTAGATGAAGATGAACTCATAATGACAGCCCTTAATGGCCTCACAATACCTTGGGATGCGTTCATCCAAACTATTTGTGCCATAAAGGAGAAGCTACACTTTGACAGTCTTTGGGAAGAATGTGTTCAAGACGAAGCAAGAGTAGGTAACTGAGAAGTAGTAATATCAAGAGATGAAGATCAAGCCCTAGATGCTCATACTAAAGGAGGAAGGAAGAGGTCTCACTTCCAGAAATAAACTCATCAACATAAGGAGTCTCACTCCCCAAACAAATTCATCCATAAAGAATATCACCCTCCAAGGAGATTCCAGAAGTTTCAGAAAGGTCAAAGAAGAGAAAAATATTTCTCATCCTACCAATGTTACCATTGTGACAAGATGGGACATATTGCTAAGAATTTTCCAGCTATAAGAGAAGAATACAAGAAGAGAAATAGAAGGCACCATGCCCATACAGTTGAAGATGAAGATCCACCCACAAAAATGATAAAATAACATATTGAAGACTATGTCTTAATCTCTTCCCTCTCAGTATCAGTGTCATCTGGTGAGGACACTTGGCTCATAGATAGTGGTGCTTCCAAGAGCATGACAGGTCAAAGAGACATTCTCTCTAGCCTTACAGAAAATAACTTTCCCCAGAAAGTTACACTTGGAGATGATTACCAGTACCCTATCAAAGGAGTAGGAGAATTGAATTACAAACTTGATTTAGGGACTCCAATGAAGATGAAGGATGTACTATATGTACCAGGTTTGACAAAGAACTTACTTTCTATCTCATATCTAGATAAGAAAGGCTTCAGAGTTTCTTTCATAGATGGAGAAGTTCTTATGTGGCCCAAAGGAAAAACCATAGAAGAAGCAGTTGTTATTGGAAAAGAAGAAGGTGGCTTGTATAAGCTAAAAGGTCACTCAGAAGAAGCCTTAACTCATTCCATTGAGAATCCATGTGAAATTTGGCATAGAAGACTAACCCACATCAACTTCAAGGAATTACCATATGTAAGCAAGGAAGTCACAGGTCTACTAGAATTCAAGGTTGACCATGAAGGTGTGTGCAACGGATGTGCACAAGAAAAGAACATCAATAACCCTTTTTCAAAGAGAGATAGTAAAACAGAAAGTGTCCTAGAGATCATTCACTCAGATGTATGTGGCCCAATGCCATCAACCTCCATTAGTGGGTATGTATACTATGTTTCTTTTATTGATGACTATTCTCCCAAAACCTGGGTTTACTTTTTGAAATCAAAAGATGAAGTATTCGGTAAATTCAAGGAATTCAAAGCCTTGGTAGAGAATATCTTTGAAAGAAAGATCAAGATACTCAAGTCAGATAATGGAAGATAATACACCTCAAAAGAGTTTGTAAAATTTTGTAGATATGTTAGGATCAAGAGGGAGTTCACCACTCCCTACAATCCTCAACAAAATGGTGTAGAAGAAAGAAAGAACAGAACTATAACGGAAGAAGTGAAGACTATGATCCATGATAAAGATCTTCCAATGCACTTATGGGCAGAAGCAACAAGAACAACAGTGTATGTACATAATATATTATCCCATAGTGCACTTGGGTTCAAAACCCCCGAAGAGATGTTCTCCAAAAAGAAAACAGAAGTAAGCCATCTCAAAATATTTGGTTGTCCAAAATTTGTACACATTCCTAAACAGAAGAGAACCAATCTGGACACTTCAGGAAAGAAGGGAATATTTGTTGGATACTATGAGGTCTCCAAGGCCTTCAAAATTTATATACCAGGTTACCATCATATTTAGATCAGCAGAGATGTAACCTTTGATGAAGATGCAGCACTCAAGAAATCAAGAATATGCCAGCTTGAAGAAGTATATGAAGAAGAACCTGTAGCTCCCAGAGTTGTAGAACCAGTGAGGGAAGTCATAACTTATCCTGATGAGGAGATATTCCATAAGATCATGACATAATAGAATCTCAAGAACCTCCCCGGATGACGATCTTTCACAAGATAAATCCAGCCTGGGTAAGGGAACTTATTCAATATGGAGAGAAGTATGGTGCCCCTGAAGGAACCATGAAAATATTCAAGAAACCCAATCCATTCTCTAGTTACATGGCTTTTATGTGTGATCTATTAGAAAATGAACCCAGTTTCTTTGAAGAAGCCATTCAGAAGAAAGAATGGGAAGATTCCATGACAGAAGAATACCAATCCATTATAAAGAATGATGTATGGGAAATAGTTCCCACACCGAAGAGCAAGGATGTGGTATCTTCTAAATGTCTATACAAGATAAAACATGTTGTTGATGGAAGTATTTAGAAATATAAAGCAAGGTTTGTTGCTCGTGGATTTTCTCAAAAGAAAGGCATTGATTATGAAAAGACGTTTTCTCCTATATCCAGGTACACTTCAATCAGAACCATCATAGCCCATGCAGCTAAGATGAAATGGAAGTTACACCAAATGGATGTGAAAACAACTTTCTTAAATGGTGTCATAGAAGAGGAAGTGTATATAGAACAACCTCAAGGGTTTGAAGTTGAAGACAGAAAGACTCATGTATGCAGATTGAATAAGGCTCTGTACGGATTGAAACAAGCTCCTAGAGCTTGGTATGGAAGAATTGACAGTTTCCTAATGAGCTTGGGCTTTACCAAGAGTAAACTTGACTTTAACCTTTACTTCAAGGTTATGAATGATGAGCCTATTATATTGATGTTATATGTGGACGACTTATTTCTAACTGGAGAAGAAAATCTCATCATTGATTGTAAGAAGAAGCTCATTGCAGAATTTGAGATGAAATACCTTGGCCTAATGCACTATTTCTTAGGTCTTGAGATCTAGCAGAGCCCAGAGAAGATCTTCCTCAATCAAGGGAAGTATGCAATTGAAACAATGAAGAGGTTTGATATGTTGGAGTGTAAATCCATGAACACACCCATGGAAACTAAGTTGAAGCTCCTGGTTGACACTTCGTCAAAGTTGGTTGATTCTATGTTGTACAGCTAAATCATTGGATCATTGATGTATCTAATGAACACTAGGCCAGATATATGTTTTTTTGTGAACACCTTGAGTCAATTTCTGGTAGAACCCAGACGTGTTCACCTGGTTGTTGCAAAACATGTGATGAGGTACCTTAAGGGTACATTAGATTTTGGTCTCAGTTATAATGGAGATCATGATTTCAAACTGAGTGGATATACCCACTCAGATTGGGTTGGAAGTGTCTCTAAAAGAAAGAGCACATCAGGATGTTTTTTCAGTCTGGGGTCAGCCATGATCTCATGGCAGAGTAGGAAGCAATCAAGTATTTCTCTCAGCACAGCAGAAGTGGAATACATTGTTGCATGTTCCACCAATTGTGAAGCCATATGGCTTCAGAATTTGTTGACATGTATATTTGATCTAGAGATGGAAGAAACCTTGATTCTATGTGATAACCAGAGCTGCATAAAAATGACAGAGAACTATGTGTTCCATGACAAGTCAAAACACATAGAAATCTGATATCATTAAATTTGTGACATGGTGAAAAGTGTTGGATCATTTTGTAATTGATGCCAATGGTTTGATTGATTGATGTCAAGTGATTGATTGATGTCAAAGGATTGATTGATTGATGATTTATGTAATACAATATGTATTGTCCTTGATGAGAATGCATAGAT
>JZKD02S2004466.1:494553-518073 GCA_000966675.3 Picea glauca
GTTTCAGTTCGGTTCCATTCGCAATGTTCCAGACACCATAGCCCTCCATGAGCATCTGCATCTTGAATTTCCAGTTAATGAAGTTCGAGCCATATAACTTATTGGCTTCATTGAGGTAGGTCTCTACCAGCGGATTGGCCATCGCTGCAATTTAGTCTCTGCAAGAAAATCACCAAGGATATGCAACGTTTTGTCGCTCTGCCTTCGGATACCACCGATCCGAATCAATCTATCTCTGTTCTCAATCTATGCATGCATGCAACTTAATATCCAAAATATCCACTTTTAAAAAAAACTTATAACTCCCTCCTTAAAAAAAACTTTTTAAAAGTTCACCTTAGGTTTTAAAAAGTATCCACTTAATAAACCAATACAATGTTGCACTCCCATTCAAAGCTTTACATATAAAATTAAAGCTTATATATAAAAACTTTTATATATAAAAGCTCCTCTCATATATCATATATCCACTATATAAAAACTCCACTCATATAAAAACTTTTATATGATATATTACTGCCTTAATTTTTAATCATATATCCACTCAAAAACAAACCTCACGCATGCACTCCAATTAAACTCTGCATGCAATCCGTTTAAATAAACTCACGTATATGCATTTTCTCATACCAGAACTCTCGGCAGACGCACCAACGATTCAAAATCCATGCAATTAATAAACCATATTCATAAAATAAACCATGTTGCATGCACATAAAATAAACCACGGATTTTCAAACTCCACGCTGATTTTCTCAAAACAATGTTTCTCGCACCTCTTGATAGAGCAGCCTGCGAGAATCGTGAAGGATGTCCACACCTCTAGTGTATTCCTCCTGCGGGAATCGTGAAGGACGTCTGCACCTCTCGTGTATTCCTCCTGCGGGAATCGTGAAGGACGTCCGCACCTAAATGCACAGCAGCGTGCAAAAATTTTTGCTTCCGGTAGCAGGGAAGGGCGAGTAATATAAGTTCGCACCCTACTAGAGGAGGGACCTGCGAACCTCTGGAATTCTTGCACTTCTCCCCGTTGCTCTGATACCAAGATAAAATATACGAGGAAAACAAACACGGTGAGGCTATGCTCACTTCACAGTATTAAATGAAGACGGATTACATCCTTATATAGGAAAAGACTCTCCCGAGTCGGCTACATGCAAACCATAAAACAACTAGACAACTGACTCTTAACTAAGAACTGATTCTTCTAACTGGCGCTTACAACCCATGCTTATTACTGGTGCTAACAACTAGCTAACATCTCCATTATTTCCAAGTGGAAACTCGTTTTTGGAAGTGGATTCCAAATCCGGGTTCTTACTAAGAGCGCACCACCCTCTATACCAAAACGGTGGACTTATACGGGTTGCTTAAAATGATGATGGGAAATGTGCTTGTATAACGCAATGAGGCTCATGAGGAAAACAAATTTACAACTAGATGAAATGCAAATGGAGATTCTTTGTATCAACCGGAAATTGGACCATCTCCTAATAATGAACGTGGATGGTGTTGGGCCAAGTTGCAGCATGGACACCGGTTTACATAATGCAGTGCCTCCTCCTGAGGAGCCTCCAGGTCCAATTCAATAAAATTCATGTTTTGGATTTTGTTTTTTTGGATCAATAATTTAGATAGGTGCAGGGTGACAACCCCACCAATGTATAAGAATACATAGGGTCCTAGAACTTGTATGCATAGGATGGTAAACAATTTTTTCGGCAAAGTGTTGTTGGTTTTATTTTTTGAACTTAAATCATGTCAAAGCCGACTGAACTTGTTATTTTGCGCTTGGTCGGGTTTTCAGATAATAGCAATTATGGATTGGATTATCAACAAACAAAAACATATCTTCGCCATAACAACAAGAAAAAAAAGGGTTATCTTCGCCATAACAACAAGAAAAAAAAGGGTCCCAAACCGTCTCTGCCAACGTTTGCTCCTAATGGTGACAAAGGAGAAAAATCCAAAAGTAAGAAGACTAGTGACAGACATTGCATTTTTATGGGAAATATGGTCATGTGGAGTCCAAATTTTTTAAGAAGATAGAAGCTTTGGAAGCAACGATGAAGAAGCACAACATCAGTATTGATTCTTCTTCTTCTAACACTCTTCTTCTCACAGACATGCACTTTCTACTTCTAGCTACTCCTTCATTGCAACTTCTATGCCTTTTTCCGATTAGTGGCTTATTGATTCTAGAGCATCTTATCATATGGCTAAGTATAATGTCATAATTTCTGCTATAATGAATGTAACTCCAAGAAAATATTTGTTGGTGATCATAAATCTCTTAGTGTTGTAAGGTCTGGAATAGTTCAGGTAGATAGTCATCATTTCAATGATGTATTATGTCTTCCAAGCATTTCCTGAAACATTCTATCACTATATCATATCACTCATGCAGGTGAAAGTAAAACCATATATTTTTCACCTCACCAAGTTATAATTAAGGATTTAAAAGATCCTAAGCGTTTTCTTGCAACTAGAATTGTCGATGATATTACCAGGTTGTACACGTATGACAACTTTGGGTCATCATCTTTTCCATTAGTTTTTGTTGCTCATAGCGATGACTTGACCAAGCTTTGGCATGAGCGGTTTGGTCATCTAAACTATCTCTCAATGCAAAAATTATGTAATCAGCAGATGGTGATTGGCCTTCCTCTTGTTTATTGCAGAGATGGTGTTTTTGTTGGTTTTGTTCTTGACAAACATCATCAAGACATTTTTGACAAACATTCCTCTTGGCATGCCTCGACCCCTTTGCACCTTGTTCATAGTGACCTGTCTGGTCCACTTTCTTCTCCTTCTTTTTCTGGGTGCAAGTATTTCTTAACTTTCATTGATGACTTTTCCATACGCACTTAGGTTTACTTCTTAAAACTTAAGAGAGAAATATTTGACAAGTTTTTGGCCTACAAGGCCCTTGTAGAAAAGAAATCTAGACATCAACTTCAAAGGTTAAGAACAAATAATGGAGGGAAATATGTGAACAATAAATTTACAAGTTATTGCACTGCACAGAGTATCCAAATGCAACACACGGTTCCATTGACACCACAAAAAAAATGGTGTTGTTGAGAAAGAATCGCACATTAAAAGAAATGGATAATTATGTGATCTAATATAAGGGATTAAGCCTTAATTATTGGGTGGAAGCCATTAACTGTGCAAATTAATAGTAAATCACACTCCCACAAAAGCTCTAAAAAATATAACACTGAAAGAAGAATGGAATAAAATTAAGCCAAACGTAAGTCACTTCCGTGTATTTGGCGGTGTAGCATGGGCTCACATTCCTGATGAGAAAATGAAATCTTTACAGACTATAAAAGTGAGAAGTGTATTTTTGTTGGATATTAGGAAGATGTAAAAGGTTACAGACTTCTTCAACCTCATTCAAATGCAATTACTATTCAAAGAGATGTTAAATTTGATGAAAATATATTGTCCTACGAGCCTAATTTGACATTTGTGTCTTCTTCAACCTCCAAGCCAACTTCGGCGTTTGTGTCATCTTTTGTTCCTATTCTGGTTTCTTATTCTTCAGATGATGGCAGTGAGGATGGAAATCCACCTCCGCCTGCTCACCTTCCTCCAGATGAGTCCATTGAACATGAACCTGCACCGACACCATCACTTCATAGATGAGTTCGTTCAACATGAGATGCAGCTGGTGATCTTGTCAGTGATCCTTCATATCAGCCTCGAACATGTTCCTAGTTCCAATGAGCCTCTTCTCTTTTGGCTCAAGTTTGAGAGACTCGTGATCTAGAGACATTTAGAAAATCTTCAGTTCATCCATATTGGGATAAAACAAAGAATGAATATTATCATTCTTTAATTGCAAACGACACTTGAGATCTTGTAGCTCTTCCGAAAGGAAGAAAAAATGTCGGATGTAAATGGGTCTACAGAACTAAGTATACATCATATGGAAGTGTTAAAAGATAGAACGCTCGGTTAGTTTCCAAAGGATTCTCCCAAGTTGAAGGCATTGACTATAATGAAACATTTTCCCCTATAACCAAAATGAATTACATCCACATTGTTATAACCCTTATAGTCTCACATAAATGAGAGGTCCATCAGATGGATGTCAAATCTGCCTTCTTGCATGGGGATTTGCAAGAATAAATATGTATGGAACAACCTCCTGGCTAAGTCCAAAATGACTTCAGAATTGTTGATCGCCTTAAGAAATCTCTTTTTGGTATTAAGAAAGCTCCTCAAGTTTGGTATGCAAAAATGGACAGTTTTCTTCTTGATACAGGATTTTCTAGATGTCATTCTGACCCTAATGTCTATACCAAGAAAGTACGAAATCATCTCATAATCCTTGTTCTTTATGTTGATGACTTTATCCTCACTAGTAGTAACCCAAAACTTTTAAACCATGTGAAAACTAGTTTTAAGAAGAAATTTGAAATCATCGACTTAGGTTATTTGCACTATTTCCTTGACCTCCCAGTTTTGCAAACCAAGGAAGGGATTTTTCTTTCCCAGTCTAAGTATGCTTGTGCCCTTGTTTGTCTCTTTCACATGCAAGATTCGAAACCAACCCCTTCTCCCTTCCAGTCTGGAGTCAAACTTGTTGCCACATGTACTTCTCTCAAAGTTTATGCCACTTTTTATCATCAGTTAGTTGGTAGCCTCTTATACTTGACTCGTACTCGTCTTGATATTTCCTTTGGTGTTCGTCTTGTTTCTCAGTATATGAAAACACCCCATGAAATTTATTGGAAAGAAATTAAAAGGATACTTCGATATGTATCAGGTACAATTCGGTTTGACATACATTACAACTCAAGGGAGACTCCTTTATTGCTTGGTTTCACTAACTTAGATTGAGTTGGTGACCCCAATGATTGAAAGTCTACTACAAGTTATGTTTTCATCCTTGGTTTAGGACCTGTCACTTGGGCCTGTAAGAAAAAACATTCTAATCCTCTTTCTTTAGTAGAAGCAAAGTACCGAGCAATGGTTAATGCAAGTCAAGAAGCCTTGTGGTTGCGACTGATCCTTACAAAGTTTGGATTCCAACAACAACATCTAACAACCCTCTGGTGTGAAAATCAGAGTGTCATAAATCTTGCCAAAGACCCAGTTCAACATTAGCGCAACAAATACATCGATTTACACATGCACTTCATCCAAAAAATCATTTATGATCAAGTTATTGAAGTGTTATTTTCCCTATAGAAGATCAAGTTGCAAAAAATTTCACAAAGTCTGTTATAGAAACAAAGTTTTCCAAACGTCGATCTATGTTAGGAGTTCAGGGAGTTGTCATTAAGGGGGGATATGCCCTAATGCCTCCTCCCTTCTCCTATTGTGTCGCCTTTGTAAATCCCTCAATCCTATCCCAAGTTGTTCTTAAGGTGAGATGTTAGGATATTTAGACACCTTGGAGTTAGTTAAGATCAACTTGGTCTAATGTATTGTTAAGTAAAAGTGTGTTTCTTAGTGTGTTTCTTTATTATGCATTAGTATGCATTTGTAGTTAGGAAATTCGACAATCACGATATGTTCCCGACATAGAGTGATCCGATGGCTCATATTCTCCTCGATCTTAACTACTACATTGATTCATAGCTTAACAACCAATTGGTCCATGATCTTTGTTTAAAGAGTGTGGAGGGTCATTTGTCAATGATCGATTGTGAGAAACTCTCTTGTAAATATCTATGTAATATTTTCTTTTGTATTAATAAATTGTTCCAAGTGGCCATGTTGGATGGGGTCATGGATGTTTCCCCATGGGGGTTTTACCACATAAAAACATTGGTGTGTTGATATTTGATCTGGTTGTGTGAGTGGTTACTTGAGGTGTTTGTCGTCTGTTGGAATACCTGCGTTGTCAAACAAATGTAACCACTTATTCTGCTTATCTGTCAAAAAAAAACAAAGGTAAGTTTCTAAGCATTTATTTACATTTTTTGTCTGACCATCTATTTGTCAATAGTAGGTTGAGCTCATATGAAGGGATATTCTAGTTTGTTTGCAAAAATCTCTCCCAAAATTTCTCTTAAATTTAACATCCCTATCGATGACAATGACCTTCAAAAATCCATGCGATTTATAAATGTTTTTGCAAAAGACATCGACAATTTGTTTTGTTGAGTCAATTTTCTTTACTGCTATGAAATGAGCACATTTGATTAATTTTTCAACCACCACAATAATCTTATCCTTCTCGTTGGATATGGGAAACCCTTCAATTAAGTCCATCGAGATTTCTTCCCATTTTTTGTTAGGAAAGTGTAGAGGATGAAGTAATCATGGAGTCCTAACATTTTCATTTTTATTTCTTTGACATGTGTCACATTTGGAAACAAATTTTTGAATATCCATATTCATTCCCTTCCAATAAAATGATTGTCACACATTATACTAGGTTTTAAAAAATCCTACATGTCTTGTTGTTGGAGAGCTATGTGACTCCCTTAAGACCTTCATTTTAAACTTGAGGATGGAATTAGATAGATTATGTCCATATACCATAAAATGTCATTTCTCCATTCAAATTTGGGGTTTTGGTCAAATTGTTGATTATTGAATAAGATTATGGATCTTTGGCATACTCAACTCATAATTCATCGAACCAATCAGGGATCACAATTGGTGTTGCATATGTTGTTACATCGTCATATTTTCATGATAGTGCATCAACAATTGCATTGTCTTTCCCTCTTTTGTGTAATATTTCCATATCAAAGGTGGAAAGTTTTTCCATCCATTTTTGTTGTTCGGTGGACAATGTTTTATGTTGTAATAGGTATTGAAGAATGTTGTGATCCATACGTATCAAGAACTTACTTCCCAAGATATATTATCGCCACTTAGCTAATGTATGATGGCAGACATTTCTTTATCATAAGTAGATTTTAAGATTTCCCTTTTGTTGATATTTCATCTCTCAAACACTATTAGATGGTCATTTTGCATTAACACTACACCTATTCCAAAACTTGAAGCATCACACTATACTACAAAGGGCTTTGTAAAATCCGGGGTTGCTAATACCGGTGTGGATGAAATAACATTTTTCAATGTCTCAAAACATTCTTCAGCATCATTATTCCATTGGAAGGAATTTTTCTTTAATAAGTTTGATAGTGGTGTTGTCAAATGAGTGTAGTTCTTGATAAACATTCGGTAATAACCTGCTAATCCTAGGAATACTCTTAGTTTTGATATGTTATTTGGTTTTATCCCGTGATTGCTTTGATTTTCCTGGGATCCACCTTGACTCCTTCCTTGGATATGACATGGGAAAAGTATTATTTTTCTTCCTTACCAAAAGTACATTTTGATATTTTAGCATAAAACCGGTTTTCATCTGGGAGAGAAATTGCCTACTCCAAATGCTTAAGTTGTTCTTTCCATGTCTCATTGTAGACAATAATATCACCAAAAAAAACTACTATGAACTTCTATAGCTAGGGTTGAAAAATTTCATTCATAGTTTCTTGGAAGGTAGCAGGGCCATTGGTTAACCCGAATGGCATTACGTTGAATTCATAGAGACCTTGGCGAGTTCGAAAAGCAGTCTTCGCCACATCTTCTAACCTTACTTGGATATGATGGTACCCTAATCTCAGATCTAATTTTGAGAAGTATTTTTCTCCATGGAGTTCGTCCAACATCTCATCTATGAATGGCATAGGAAACTTGTTATTTATAGTTATTTTGTTTAGGCCTCAATAGTCTATGCATAGTTTGAAAGATCCATCCTTTTTTTGAACCAACACTACTCGGGTTGCATATGAGCTCTTACTTGTTGTAATAACCCCACACTTTAATAGATATTGAATTAGTATTTCTATCTATTTTTATGGTGGTGAGGATATCAGTATGGTTTGATATTAACCTGTGTTGAGTCTGGTTTTACCTCGATTATGTGTTCTATCTTTCTTGTTGGTGGCAACTTGATAGGTAAGTCTTGAAATACCTTGTCATATTTTTGGATTAAGACTTGAATCTCTGGGTGTTGAGAATGGACAACTTTTCATGTTAATATCTCCATTTGATGACATTGTTCAACATAAGCCAATACTCTTCAAATTAGTTTCTCCTTTTCCCAAGAAGATATAGTTTGGGTGGGGGGTGGCTAAAATCCATACAATTTATATTTTATTCCTCCATATAATTTATTATATTTTTGGTGGTTTGTCAAATAGGTCCCTAATGTTTGTAACCATTGAACACCTAGGACAATGTCTACTCCTCCTAAGGGTATTGTGTAGAACCAAGATTCCAATTCATAGTCTTCTATTTGTAGCTTGACCTTGTGACACTTTCCAACTCCACCAATTCGTTTGCCATATGTCACCATCACTCTTATATGTGTGACTCGATACACACATAGATTTAATATCCTTGTGACATTTATATATATGAAATTATGGGTGCTCCCCAGGTCTATAAGTATGGTGACATTCTTTTTTTTCACGTGCCCCCTTAGTTTAAATGTTTTTGGTTGTGTTATTCATGTTATTGCAGCAAAGAATATCTTGGAAATGTCCTCTTCAGGCTCCGTATTTGGAACATCATTTTCTTCTTTACATTCATTTGAGTCACTGTTAGATGTGATTGATTCCTTCTCTGCTTCACAATTATATAGTTTTTTATTGTTGCATATCTGCTATGGCGACCATTTGTCTTCACAATATCTACATTTGTTTACCCGTTTCTTATCTGGGTTATCTTCCCTTAAAGGGGGTGGTGCATACTTATTAGACTTGTCTGTAGAATATTTGGATCTTGCATTTAAATATATGTTTGATCTTTCTAGACGCATTTAAATATATGTTTGATATTTCTAGACCTGTGAATGATGGCTTATTGAACTTGTTTTTGTGTTCAATTCGTTTTTCTGCATGTCGAGTATCTTACAAAATTTTAGGGTTCCATAGTTTTATTTCATTTTGGATGTAATCCTTCAACCCACGGATATATATTTTTAACAATTGTTCATCTGTGAATCAACTTTGTCTTGCTGCCAATACTTCTCATTCATGTATATAATCATTTACGTTCCCTTTTTGTTTAAGATACACTAATTTGTTATAGAGATCATCGGCTTCTTCATCATAGAACCTTTTTAATAGGGCAGTTGTAAAACTTTGCCAATGAAAGGAACAAGCGTCACATTTTCTAGACCACCATAGAAAGTAATCGTAAGATTCCCCTTCTAAATTGTTGGAGGTTGTCATTACTTTTTCCTGTTCACCCAGCAAGGGATATGATTCAAAGATACCCTCCATTTTGTCCATTTTGTTGACCCACACGACCGCTCCTCTATGGTCCTTACTGTCGTATTTCGGTAGCTCTTTTTTAAATTTTCTGATAATCTCTATTTTGAAATCTTGGGTTACACATATTGCCTGAAAAAATTATTTATGGCGCTTTTTTATTTCTCTGGTCACTCGTATTTTGTAATTCTGGACTTTGTGGTGGTCTTTGGTGTTGATGAATGTAGCTATGTGAGACATTCTCCAGCTTACAAACCTGTGAGGTGTGGATCATTGCAGCTATGTGAATCCTTTCTCTCAACTTACAAACCTAAGAGAAAGCCCCTAAGAAGGGTTTGTGGTTCCTGCCTTGGACAGAGCTAGGAACGTAGAGATGACCTCCTCCATGACATAAGTGAGAAGAACTCCAGATGATTATCTAGTAGGAAAAGTGATCTGATGAGTTAGGACGTGTCTATGATTGAGCACAAGGTGAACATGTGAAATCCCAAAAGTGTCGAACACATCGTCATGTGAACAGAAATGAAGATGATGTGATGGCCTCCTCTCAGCAGCAGAGTTGACAAGAAAACTCCAAGATGATTCTCCTGTGTGAGGCAATGGGAATAGAGATTTGTAGAGTGGGCATGCCTGTGGATGAGCACAGGTGAACGTATATAGATCTGGCTCTTCTGTGTAATGTAGTGAGCCAGATCTATGACATCCCCATGGATGTGCCCCTAGTGGGTGTATTAGATCCTTTTCTATATGTTGTTCAAGAGTCAGACCTGCCTGTAACCCTAACTATTATATAAAGGGTACAAGTCGGCCCCACCTTAATGTGATTAATAATAAATGTAAAAGATAATTAATATTATTAATATTAATTTAATAATAATAATAATAAAGTGACTTAGAGAGGTCGGCCCTGTTGAGCCAATAGACGCCTTTGTTAATTGTTCAAGTCTAATCTAAGTAAGGCATGATTCCCCATTGTGGAATCATATATTCCTTGTGAGTTTGGAAATTTTAGCAAGTACATCTACTTGGCAAAAGGTGTGCACCTCTCTTGGGCGCTAGAGTTCTAGGGTTTGAAGCACCCTCTTATGTGCTAGGGTTTATCTTGGTGGAGGTCTTTCTCTTGAAGAATATAGCAAAGGATTTGGGTAGGTTTTCTTCCCTTATTGGGAAGGGTTTCCTATGATACTTCTTGTGTTCTTGTGCATGGTGTTTCTTCTTGTGTTCTTGGTTGCTGCAACATTATTGTTTATGGTTAAGTGAAATGATAAAATGGAATGAACTCCATGCTTAACCTAGCTTATGAAAAATCAACATGGTATCAAAGCATAGGTCTTGAAGAACCCATTGCACAAGCTACAATCTTTTATCAGCCATCTCTCCTCTTCTGCAGAACCATACAGCCCTCCTAAGGTTTCCAAAAAATCTGTACAGCCTCCTTCTCATTGGTGATTTAACCCTTAATACTTTGATGTTGGGGCTACTTTTGGCATAGAAGACTACAGCCTCTTCCAGTTCATCTCCAGAGACTCTCAGAGTAACATTCCGAGCATTTTGAAATTTTGGCCCTAGGGTTTCGCTAATTTCTACAAAAATTTCAAAATTAGGGTTTCTGCAAACTCATTGAAGGAGATCTTCAGCTCACCAGTGTTCTCCTATCTCTCAGAGGCTTATTGTTGGCAGTCATAAGTCCAATAAAACCTAAAAGAGCTAGCCTAGCCTAGCCGTTAGGTTTTCTAGCCTAGTTAACAAAGGGTTGAGAAGAATCTAAAATTACGATGAACAAAAACTATGATGGTAGATAAGCTTGATGGATCAAGCAACTTCAAAGTTCTTGAAAGACAAGACTTCAGATGAAGATTTATTATGGGTAATATAAAAGGGTTTACCAAAGAAATCTATCAATGAATAGAAGGAAGATGATGTTAGGACAAGGAATCCAATCACCTACTCAAGCTCTTACATTGAAGGGACAGCTTCAAAATAACAAAGATGACAAAAGGTGACATCGTGACTATCTTCTTCATAAATATCTCAGAGGATAGAGATCAGCCAAGAGCCATTGGAGAAATCATATCAGCATCCTCAAGTATGCACTTGTATATATTATTTGTATCATTGTCATGAGTGAAATTGCAGGAGGAAGGAACCTTTGTTGAAGTGATGGATCCAGAGGGATCTCAGTGCATTCAGAGAAACAACACACTCAAAGTAAAGACTTCAAGTTTGATTATTGTAATTTCCATTCCTCTAACCTATGTTTCTAAACTTTTGCTACATCACAAGTAGGTGTTGTATCTATGACAATATTCCTTAAAATGTTTTGATTCTAGAGATGTACTCATTATTCTCCTTTAAGAGATATTCTTGTGTTGGCTCCTTTTATTTTCGTGTTCTAGATAGGTTAACAAGAAAAGAATATGCTTATCCTTCAGAGGGAGTTACTTGAATCAGAAGGAGCAAAAACCATTTGAGAAAGAAGAAGAATAGAACCATCATTGAGATAACCAATGCTACAAAGCATGATCAGAATCCTTCTAGGATTCCATGGGAAAGAAGCATGCATGACACAGTATATGTGCAGAACAAGAGTCTTCAACAGACTTTGAAAAACATAACTCCCGAAGAAGTCTTCACCATAATGAATCCTGAGACCAAACACTTCAGTTATTTGGGTACCCAAAGAGAAGAATTCCAAGCTAGATCCTTTAGGAAGAAAGGATACAGTGAATCTTCAAAGACATCCCTAGTTAGAGACAGATTGAGACAAGCAGAGACGTTGTCCTTGAAGAAGAGATAGATTTTTTAAAAGACCCAGAAAATATCAGATGGAGATTGATAGTGAGACAATACCTTCTCCCCCTTTAGCAATTCAGAGGGAGACAGACATTATTCCAGGTTATCCTGTTTCTCCAGTTGATATGTTCAGAGATATTTCAGTAGGGCATAAGATGTCTACCTAGACTCACTCTGCAAGAGGCAGAGAAACATACAAGCCTCTCAAGGCACATTTCAAGAAAGAAAAAGAGATTTTCGAGCTATCCTTTAGTCATGAGCCACTTCATTGATGTTGAGACTCCTTGTCTTAGAGAAGCAACAAGAGAACCAGTATGGCAAGATGCCATAATAGAAGAATACCAGTATATCTTAAAAGAATGATGCATAAGATATTATTTAGGGACCAAAAAGGGAGGTATGTGGTAACTTCTAAGTGGATCTATATGATCAAGCATGCAGCTGATGAAAGTGTCGAGAAATACAAAACGATATCTATAGCTAGAGGTTTCTCACAAACAGAGGGAGTTGTCTATGATGAGACACTTGATCCAGTGAACCCGATACACTACCATCCATGAGTTGGAAACTATATCAGATAGATAGATTCTTAATAAGTTTGGATTTCAGCAAGAGTGTTGTTGATCCAAACCTTTATCATTACAGTGTTGGTGACGAGAGCCTGATCATGATGACTTATTCAGAAAGTGTTGTTGTTACAAGTAATCCTTGACTTCTGAAATCGAGATGAAGAATCTGAGTATGATGCACTACTTCTTGGGACAAGAAGTATGACAGATGATCGATAATATTTTCCTGAGTCAAGGAAAATATACAGTGAAAATATTAAAGAAGTTCGGTATGACAGAATGCAAAATCCACCATGATAGATTTAAAGAAGAAGATTGATGATGATTCAGGCGATACTGATCCAGAAGAATATGATGATTCAGACGACAGTGATCCACAGTTGATTGGATCACTAATGTACATGGTCAACACCAAACTTGATTCATGCCATGCAGTGAATGTGCCTAGTCATTTCATGAGTCAACCGAGACAGACTCACTAGACAACAGCAAAACATGTATTGAGATATATACGAGGCACAGTTGGATATGGCCTGAGATATACCTCCAGTATAAACTTGAGTTTGCAAGGCATGCCAATTCAGATTGAGCAGAAAGTACAGTGAACCGGAAAAGCACATCAGGTTGATGTTCTATCATGAATTTTTCCATGGTTTCCTAATGCAGCAGGAAACAAAACTCTGTAGTCTTGAGTACCACAAAGGCAAAGTATATAGCATTGAGTGTGCAAAGCAATATGGCTTCACAAGATTCTGACAGATTTACTTAACCATGAGATGGATCCTATGATGATAACCAAGAACCGTGAGTAAAGCTCCATGAGAACCCAGTGTTTCCTGATGGATTGAAATACGATAAGATGAAATATATTTATTTTAGAGATATGATGCAGAGGAAAATCGTACACATGCAATACCTTCCTACACTTGAGCAGATTGCAGATATCTTCACCAAATTAACTCTGTGAAGAATGGCTCCCCAGTTGAGAGGGAGTGTTGATAACTCCAGCCAAGACAAAATTCAAAATACATTCGTGTGAGACTTGGCATGATAAAGAATGTCTCCCTAGATGAGAGGGAGTGTTGATGAATGCAGCTATGTGAGACATTCTCCAGCTTACAAACATGTGAGGTGTGGATCATTGCAGCTATGTGAAGCCTTTCTCTCAGCTTACAAACCTGAGAGAAATCCCCTAAGAAGGGTTCGTGGTTCCTGTCTGGGACAAAGCTAGGAACATAGAGATGACCTACTCCATGTCGTGAGTGAGAATAACACCAGATGATTATCTAGTAGGAAAAGCGATCTGATGAGTTAGGACGTACCTATGGCTGAGCACAAGGTGAACGTGTGAAATCCCAAAAGTGTCGGGCACATCGTCATGTGAACAGAAATGAAGATGATGTGATGGCCTCCTCTGAGCAGCAGAGTTGACGAGAAAACTCCAAGATGATTCTCCTGTGTGAGGTAGTGGGAATAGAGATTTGTAGAGTGGACGTGCCTGTGGATGAGCATAGGTGAATGTATGTAGATATAACTCTTCTATGTAATGCAGTGAGCCAAAGCTATGACATCCCCATGGATGTGCCCCTAGTGGTGTATCAGATCCTTTGCTATATATTGTTCAAGAGTTAGACTTGCCTGTAACCTTAACTATTATATAAAGGGTACATGTCGGCCCCACCTTAATGTGATTAATAATAAATGTAAAAGATAATTAATATTGATAATATTAATAATAATAATAATAATAATAATAATAAAGTGACTTAGAGAGGTTGGCCCTGTTGAGCCAATAGACGCCTTTGTTGATTCGTCAAGTATAATATAAGTAAGGCATGATTCCCCATTGTGGAATCATATCTTTATTGTGAGTTTGGAAATTTCAGCAAGTACATCTACTTGGAAAAAGGTGTACACCTCTCTTGGGTGCTAGAGTTCTAGGGTTGGAAGCACCCTCTTGTGTGCTAGGGTTTATCTTGGTGGAGGTCTTTCTCTTGAAGAATATAGCAAAGGATTTGGGTAGGTTTTCTTCCCTTGTTGAGAAGGGTTTCCTATGATACTTCTTGTGTTCTTGTGCATGGTGTTTCTTCTTGTGTTCTTGGTTGCTGTAACATTATTGTTTATGGTTAAGTGAAATGATAAAATGGAATAACTTCATGCTTAACCTAGCTTATGAAAAATCAACATTTGGTAGGCTAAGGTTTCTGCACATAATGCATCTAATCATTCGATTGGTCAATTCTTTTGATATGTTCATTAAGCATCCTTGTGATTTCATCCTCGTTGACACCCCTCATTCTTAATAAGTTATGCCATCATTTCTCAGACATGTTTATTAACGTGTCAATTTTGTCTTCTTTTTATAATAATTTATCGATTTTTTTCGTTAATGTTTTTTGTCTTTCACCGAATTCTTTTTGAATTTTCTCAACATTATCAAGACGATATTTTATGTTGTTGACTTTCTCTCTATTTTTGAAGTTTTTCCTTATACAGCTAGCAATTACGGTTCTTCTTTAATATTATAATCATTTAGCATATTAGTTGTATAAATAAGATCACTGAAAGAGAGGCAATCACAAAAACAATAGAGACACACATATTATCCTGAGAAACCCACATGGGGGAGAAAACCCAGCAAAAACTTCCTCAATATACATATACCAAAGACCGAACAGAATATCCTCCTCTACTCCTTCACTAGGAAGAGTAGCACACAAATTAACCAAGAAATACCAAGACATAGACCAAGATCCCTCATTGACATCACACTTAGTTGCAGTAGCAGTTCCTCCAAGACTTGTGCACTTCATCGCTCCAGAGCTAATGTGGTGAGCGTGTTAAGAGACACCATCCTCACATATAAATACAAGTTGTGACGTGGCGCTAGGGTTGTGACTCTTCACTTGGTGGAGTCGACTTCTCCTGGAAGTGGCTAAAACCACTTTACAATTATTAGGGGTTGACTTTACTAATACCACTATACAAATACATGTTGACCAATCCACAAAAAGGGATTTGATCTTATACAAGACCCGACTTGATCAATCCACAAAAGGGGATTTGATCTATACAATAATGACTCAAATATAAGTAGAATATTCTTCAAAGTTCCAATAATTCAACACTCCCCCTTGACGAGAAAGGTATTCTATTGACAACATTAATACAAACTGATTGGACTCAATACATCATCAAGAGGAGGGGACATCATCATCAACATCGAGAATATTGTTGGTCATATCTATAGGTCATCAGAAGTTTTTCTAATCATCAACATTAGTAGAAACTAAACATCGTCATCATTTGTAGCACGAAGTTGGAGTAACATCATCATCATCAGCAGCATGAAGTTGGAACATCAACATCAATAGCACAGAGTTGGAACAACATCATCAACAGCATGAAGCAGGAACATCAACATCAACAACACGATGCTAGAACAACATCATCAACAACAACACAAAGTTGGTATAACAACATCTATATGTGGCACTAGAATGAGGTAGGTCCATCAACAACATTTGTGGTACTCTGATAGACCATCCTTACCGAACCTTCGGCATCTACCCAAGAATCATAAGATTCCCTAGATATAAAATCCTAACAAGCTACCACGTGGTACTCTGACAGACCGTCCTTACCGGTCCTTTGGGCTCTGCCCAGGAATCATAAGATTCCCTAGGATATAAAATCCTAACTGAGCTACCACCACTGACCACAGCTGGCATATACATGCATAGGTACTCTAACAGACCGTCATTACTGAACCTTCGGGATGTGCCCAAGTATGATCAGTTCCCTGGGATATAAAATCCTAACCGAGTTACCCGTTGTTGGTCAGGATACCATAGTATCATCAGCATCACTCCCCCTTTCGAGGGAGGTCCTTTCGGACTACACCAAGCTTGTCTCGAAAGTACTAAAACTTCACACGAGACAAAGTCTTAGTCAACACATCTGCAACCTGCTCATTTATGCCAACATATTGGAGCTTTACAGCTCCCTTCTGCACCATGTCACAAATGTAGTGATCTGGATCTCAATGTGCTTCGTCTTATCGTGGAACACTGGGTTCTCTGTCATCTTTAATGCAACTCTGGTTATCACAAAAGATCACGGTAGCATCCATCTCTAGGTCAAATAGACTTGTCAACATCTTCCGAAGCCATATGGCTTCACAACTGGTGCAGCATACTGCAATGTACTCCGCTTCTGTTGTACTAAGAGAAATATTGGATTGCTTCCTGCTTTGCCATGAAATCATGGCTGACTCCAAACTGAGACAACATATTGAAGTGTTTTTTTAGTCTGAAGCACTTCCAACCCAATCTGAATCAATATAGCCATACAATCTGAAGTTATGATCTCTAGTATAACAGAGACCATAATACAACATACCCTTAAGGTACCTCATCACATACTTTGAAGCTACAAGGTGAACACGTCTGGGCTCCACCAGATACTGACTTATGGTGTTCAAAGCAAAGCATATATCTAGCCTGGTATTCTTCAGATTCATCAACGAACCAATCATATGTTTGTATAGAGTAACATCAACTATTTCTGACGAAGTATCAACCAATAACTTTATATTTGTCTCCATAGGAGTGGACATGGCTTTACAATCCATCATGTTGAATCTCTTCAAAATTTCCAGAACATACTTTCCTTTATAAAGGAAAATATCTTTTGGGCTTTGCCATACTTCAAGACCCAAGAAATAGTACGTCGGGCCTAGGTCCTTCATTTCAAATTCAACAACAAACTTACTCTTACAATCTGTGATGAGCTTTTCTTCAACTATCAAGAATAAGTCATCCACATATAGCAGCAATATAACTAGTCCATCATTCTCAATCTTGAAGTAAAGGTTGGGATCAGCGTTACTCTTGGTAAATCCCAAGCTCATCAAAAAACTATCAATCCTACCATACCAAGCTCTTGGATCTTGATTCAACTTGCAGACATGAGTCTTCATGTCTTGTACTTCGAAACCAAATTTTTCACATCACATTGTACCAACCTGATACACTTTCTCAGTTGCAACTCAATATACATAATTATGTGTTGGTTCTATGCGTTTTCTGCAAAGCACTATTTGTCTCACTGCTTGAGAGTATGTCCTCTACTTTTTTTGCAATTGTTCCTTCTTGAACAGGGACTCTGCACCTATAGTTGTTATTTTTGAAGGTAAGAATGACTTCTCTATTCTCACTGTAGTTGTTGAACTCTAAGAGTAGCTCCTTTATTATATCATGGCAACAGCTTCATCTGAGACTGAGAGTGGTTGATATTGAAGGTAGCTTTACTTCTTTCATGGAGGCAACTCAAACTCAAATACAAGAACTGCTCCCTCTGAATCTCATACTGTGTCGGAATCATGGTTCTAGATATCTTCACGAACACTAGAACTATTACTTCTATTACTGGAGCACGTGTCTCATCATAGTCTTCTCCCTCTTGCTGGGAGAATCCTCTGGACACAAATCAAGCTTTGCACATATCTATATTGTTATTTGCAACATTCTTGATCTATTAGATCAATCTTGGAAGTCACCACTGATTTACCTTTTGATCTTAAGGAAAAATCCATATCCCAGTTCTTCTGACTGGCTTCCTCCTCTATCACTGAAACAAAGGAAATCTTCCCCGGAGATTTCATGTCTCTTAGAAGTCTCGAAAGCTACGATCTAGTATTCTAAACTCATGGTATATGTTTGTCAGTCCTGGAAGACATCCCTTTTTTCCATCTAATCCTCTCTTAGATTAGGCTCACTCTTGAGTATTGATTTCTTTTGAGTCTACAAAAAATTCAGTCTCTGCAGGATATACTTGGTGTTTGAATACCAATTCTTAATATGAAAAGTTGAATTAGACTTCAAACGAATTTTGCTTCCAGTCAAGCTGGCTTCATTATCCATTGACCAAGTCTACTATGAGTTCTATTCTAATGTTTAGTCATCTTTGGAGCCTTCTTCTCCTTACAATCAATCTCCATATGAGATACTATGTATCTCAAAAGTAGTTTCTTCTTCATCTTCTTTGGTACATGGATGTATAAGGTCATGTATAGAACTTGGATCATTTCTCTTGCATTTACCTTTGACAATATCAGCAGGTAGTGGCACCATCTGGCAACAGTTGCAAGCAATAACAAACCTTTAGAACTTCAAAGGTGCTTCAACTTGTAACTTAAAGTTAGTTGGAGATTTGATAGGGTAAAGCGCACTAGGACAATAAAAATTAGTCTCAACACTTCATAAAACTTTCACTACCACTAGTGTTGGTGCTACCACTGGCACAAAGTAAATGGAAATGCAACTGCAACCGATACTAACACTGCAACCGATACTTAGGGTTTTATGAGGAAACCCTAATTTCTCAAACTTTCAATTTCAGAATTATGACCCAGGGACTAGATGTGCCCTCCTAGGGTGAGTTCCTAGGTTTGGTTACTTCCCCCAATGTCCTACTTAAGAAAGAAAAATGTCACACTTAGGGTTTATGTAGAAACCCTAATTCTGCAGGAGCCACAATACTGAAAATTGGATTGTGAGTTGCTCTCTTTCAAGCCTGTTATAATACCATGTTGAAGTTTTTACTTATACAACTAGCAATAACGGTTCTTCTTTATTATTATAATCATTTAGCACATTAGTTGCATAAATAAGATCACTGAAAGAGAGGCAATCATAGAAACAATAGAGACACACAAACTATCCTGAGAAACCCTCATGGGGGAGAAAACCCAGCAAAAACTTCCTCAATATAGATAGAAAAAAGACCGAACAGAAGATCCTCCTCTACTCCTTCACTAGGAAGAGTAGTGCACCACTTAACCAAGAAATACCAAGACAGACCAAGATCCCTCTGTGACGTCACACTTAGCTACAGTGGTTGTTCCTCCAAGACTTGCACACTTCTTCATAGCTACAGAGCTATTGTGATGAGTTTGTTAATGAGACACCATCCTCACATATAAATACAAGTTGTGAGGTGGTGCTAGGATTGTGACTCTTAACTTGGTGGAGACGACTTCTCCTAGAAGTGGCTAAAACCACTTTATAATTACTAGGAGTCGACTTTACAAATACCACCATACAAAGACATGTTGACCAATCCACAAAAGGGGATTTGATCTTATACAAAACGCAACTTGATCAATCCACAAAAGGGGATTTGATCTATACAATAATGACTCAAATATAAGTAGAATATTCTTCGAAGTTACAATAATTCAACATCTATAACGGTTAATATCCATCGGTAACTCCTTGTTCTTTTTCTTACTTGATTCCATATTTTATTTTATTTAAATATAATCCAAAAAAAACTAAGACAAAATGATAAAGTGACTTTATAAAATAGTGATAAAGTGACTATAAGTTAAGTTAATGAGATTTAGGGGGTAGGATTTTTTGAAAATGTCATGTATGGTCAAATCAAGAAGGTGGATGAGTTAGAAGTGCAGACCACAACAGATAGGGACAATGGATAGTATACAGCAGCGGTGGTGGCTAGTGTATAGTGGCACTAGCGGACACAGTACAACGGTAGCAACAGACAGGTACGGAGGACGGTACAGCTTCAGGCACAGTGGAGAGGTGTTGCAAACAATACAGATCCATAAACTCACAACAACTCAGCTTATTAATTATAGACATATTTCTGCAATAAATATATTGATTGGTCAATGATAAAATTGATGATACAATGCTCTCATGACGGTATACCTTATAGGCCTTGACTAGTCATGAGAGTGAACTGGTGTGACCTGTGTCTCTTCACTAATTGTTGATTAATTTTATTAGTTATTAGTTATGGATTACATTTTTTATGTTTGTAATAGTCAATAATGTGAATCTCTATATTTTACAAAAGCCTGGACACAGAATGGTGTGTTCTATAATGCCAAATACAACAAAGCAAACTGCACTTGCTAAGAAAATAGAACACATATAAGCACATTCCATCCACCTTCATAGGTATTATATGTACCATTCTATCCATTGCTGAGGAAATAAACTACATATAAGCATACTCCCAACTAAAAATATGCCTTGCAAATACTATCTTTGAATTTTGCAGCAAAAACTAAATGTGGGAATTATTACGTGACATTCTGACCCTTAAAACAATTCTTCGTCCTGCTTTGTACACTAGGTATTGAAATCTTGGTCAAAATTTTTGATATGCTACAACATAAAGATCACTGAGACACAGTGGCCTATCCCTGATTGAGGATTTTGTTCCACATTAATACGAATCTTGAGCAATTGTTCATACAAGACTGAACCAAATTCAGATGAGGATAAATAGTCCGTAATGTGCATCTCTATATTTTACAAAAGGTTGGACACAGAACATGGCGTTCTGTGATGCCAAAGATAAGAAAGAAATTGCATTGGATAAAGAAATTCAACGCATGTAAGCACATTCAAGCCGCCTTAACAAGTATTATTTGTACCATCCTATCCATTGCTGAGGTCCCCTCCATTGCCAAGGAAACAAAATAATTATAAGCACATTCCCAACACTCTTTCTTTGAGTACAAATTATACCATTCCATCTCCATTAATATTCTCACTTCTTCACCCTCACTTGGATTATGAGGTGTACAGTCCTATTCAAANTATAAGTTAAGTTAATGAGATTTAGGGGGCAGGATTTTTTGAAAATGTCATGTATGGTCAAATCAAGAAGGTGGATGAGTTAGAAGTGCAGACCACAATAGATAGGGACAGTGGACAGTATACAACAGCGGTGGCGGCCAATGTATAGTGGCACCGGCGGACACGGTACAGCGGTAGCAGCAGACAGGTACGGAGGACGGTACAGCTTCAGGCACAGTGGAGAGGTGTTGCAAACAGTACAGATCCGTAAACTCACAACAACTCAGCTTATTAATTATAGACATATTTCTGCAATAAATATATTGATTGGTCAATGATAAAATCGATGATACAATGCTCTCATGACGGTATACGTTATAGGCCTTGACTAGTCATGAGAGTGAACTGGTGTGACCCGTGTCTCTTCACTAATTGTTGATTAATTTTATTAGTTATTAGTTATGGATTACATTTGTTATGTTTGTAACAGTCAATAATGTGGATCTCTATATTTTACAAAAGCCTGGACACAGAATGGTGTGTTCTATAATCCCAAATACAACAAAGCAAACTGGACTTGCTAAAGAAATAGAACACATATAAGCACATTCCAGCCACCTTCATAGGTATTATATGTACCATTCTATCCATTGCTGAGGAAATCAGCTACATATAAGCATACTCCCAACTAAAAATATGTCTTGCCAATACTATCTCTGAATTTTGCAGCAAAAACTAAATGTGGGAATTATTACGTGACATTCTGACCCTTAAAACGATTCTTCGTCCTACTCTGTACAGTGGGTATTGAAATCTTGGTCAAAATTTTTGATATGCTACAACATAAAGATCACTGAGACAGAGTGGCCTATCCCTGATTGAGGATTTTGTTCCACATTAATACGACTCTTGAGCAATTGTTCATACAAGACTCAACCAAATTCATATGAGGATAAATAGTCCGTAATGTGGATCTCTATATTTTACAAAAGGCTGGACACAGAACATGGCGTTTTGTGATGCCAAAGATAAGAAAGAAATTGCACTGGATAAAGAAATTCAACGCATGTAAGCACATTCCAGCCACCTTAACAAGTATTATCTGTACCATCCTATCCTTTGCTGAGGTCCCCTCCATTGCCAAGGAAACAAAATATTTATAAGCACATTCCCAGCACTCTTGCTTTGAGTACAAATTGTACCATTCCCTCTCCATTAATATTCTCACTTCTTCACCCTCACTTGGATTATGAGGTGTACAGTCCTCTTCAGCAGTTTTCTTAATTCTTCATTTGCTGCCATTCCAATCTGTCTGGTTCCATAGCAACAAACAAATGACTTCAAACTTCTACTCACAAAATTACATCATAAAAGGAAAATTGTTGCACGTCTGAAAACATTGACTGAACTTCACAAAGGATCGCCTTCAGCATAACAATTCAAACAAATAAAAATGAAATATGGTTTTTGAAAGATGCCGAAAATATGGTATCTCCTTAAATCCAGCCAAGTCGATCTTGGGAGTTGATGAAGGAAAAATGTTGGGTCATATCATAACAAAAGATGGGGTAAAAATGGACCCAGAAAGGGTGCAAGCCATACAATAAGTCCCTTTACCCCAAACCAAGAAAGCCCTACAATCCTTCCTTGGTCAAATTAACTTTGTAAGAAGATTCATGCCCAATTTGGCTGAAACTTTAAAGCCTCTCCAAAATTTATTAAAGAAAGATGTCAAATTTGAGTGGACAGAAGAAGGAAGAAGAGCTTTCAAGAGTGTTAAGGATGCAATTGGTAAATCTCCTGTACTAATTAGTCCTAACTATGCTAAAGATTTTCAAATCTTCTCCTTTGCTTCTGAGGATACTATAGCAGGGGTGTTGCTCCAAAAGAATGATGATGGTCAAGAGCAACCCATTGCTTTCATGAGCAAGGCATTGCAAAACTCAGAGCTTAATTACACAACTATGGAGAAGCAAGCATATGCTTTGGTCAAGTCCCTGTTATCCCCGATATCTAGGGATAACTAGGAGATCATGTCTCGAGGCCCACATGGTCCTAGACATGGAGTACAACAGCAGATTGACTTGATCATGGCCCTTGAGTACCCATCTTTTCTTCTTCTCAGCCAGACTTGTCCTGCCAGCAGTACCAGCCTCCATCACTACCGGCTGTAATGTCCCCATTTTGGGACATTATAACATTACAACATTTTAGAGTGTTATGCCTGCCCGAGTAGCCAGATAGGGGTGACAGAGAGTTCAGGAGATATTGAGGGGTTTATTT
>JZKD02S2004467.1:0-12461 GCA_000966675.3 Picea glauca
GTATTCATTATTGTAGACATGTGAATTGTGATTTATCAAGGTATTCGGTTATGTAGAGGAGGTTCTCCTATTGTTTGATTTATTGTATAACACATCTATATTATCTATATTGGAGTTGTTCTCCATGCTTACATTTATGTACATGGTGTGTACTTTTTTTTATTATGATATCTTAAGCATTTGAATCATTATATAACCCCAAGGAAACAACCAAATTGAATCTTCAAATAAAAACCTCATGAATATCATCAAAAATACCATTTCAGAGAACAAAAGATTGTGGGATTCCCATTTCAGACACACCTTGTGGGAAGAAAATATCAACACAAAGAGGGCTTTAGGAAAAACTCATTTCCAACCGATCTATGGTGTGGAGGTAGTCCTACCTACTTAGTTGGATATTCTTGTATTGAAATTGCTAAAGGATATTGTATTTGAACCTAATAAAATCAATATAAGGATAAATCAATTAGTTGAAGTTCAATAGCAAAGGATTCATGTGTACGACAAAAATAAAGAATACCAAGACAAGATGAAGAAGATATTTAACAAAAATTATAGGCCCATAAATTTTGTAAAAGTATACCTAGTTCTCCTTTGGGATAAAATACATGAAAACCATTGCAAGCATGGGAAGTTCAATAGTTTATTGTTGGGCCCATATGTCATAGAATAAAACTACACACAAACTCCCAACTCTTTCCCTCTGAGTAACCTAGAGGGATAGTGGTTTGATTATCCTGTCAATGGTAGGAATCTAAAATATTTCATGCAATCCTAAATGCAAGCTCGTGAGATACTATCTGGAATTTACACCCTCTATCATAATATTGCTTTCAAGTCTTTTCATTTATGTTATTTTCTTTCCTATATATATGTGTGTGTGTGTCCTTACCTTTATTTTTCAAGTCAAGTTTTTCACTTAGACTATAAGCATGTTGAATCCATGACCCAATGGATAAATCATTGATTCACTCACCTTGGAGTCTGGATCTTGGCACCTCGCAAAGAGGAGCCATCCCTCAGAAAGAGACAATATTATCACCTTTTTGAACCTAAAGTAATTGTCTATTCCACTTCATTGAAACCAGGCCTTACCTCCACATATTTCACATTTTCAAGAATCCTTCACACTTGCCAAATTTCCCTCAATCTTTTAGTAATTGGCATCCTTCACAAATGTCTTAAAAACTTGTTTTTTTCTTCCTTTTTCGAGCCTTGTTCCAACCTGATTTCCCAATTGAACCCCCTTCTCACTTATTCTATTTTTTCCTTGTTCGATTCCCACGACAAGGTTGATCTCCCAATTGAGCCCCCTTCACACTTTTTCAATGTTTTACTTGGCCAAATTTTCCATTGGGGCCAATCTCCCAATCATCCCCCCCTTGCACTAGTCTGATGCTTTCCTTGGCTAATTTTTCCATCAGGGACAATCTCCCAATCATACCCCCCTTGCACTTGTTTGACATTTGTGTTGGTCGATTTTACCATTAAGGAAAATCTTCCAATCGGGACCCCCACACTTGTTCAATGTTTTCCTTAGCCAATTTACACGTTGGATTTGATCTCCCAATTGAACCCTCGATTCACTTACTTAGTGTTTACCAAGCCCAATTTCACAATTATTAAGGACCTAACCTCTCTAACCCCTCACGTAGATAGAATAATACATTTTCTATATAATAAAGGCTGACATTAGTAAATAAGGCCTATATAATAATGTGAACAAGTCTAATGTAAGAAGACTTAATAGAATCTTTCACTTCTAGAAATATTTTTCTATAGATTTTTGTTTAGAAGATAGAATTAGTATAAATAGAAGTAAAAGGTGTGGGAAAGTTGTCTTGAGAATCATTGTAATACACATTTTCTTTATTGGAGGTTTCCCCATCAAAGAGGCAAGTGAACTTGGTTTTCTATCAATAAAGGTATCATTGTTGGTGTTGTTATTCTCTATATTTTGTTGTTCTGCTGGTACTTGTTGCAATATTTTTGTTTTTTTTTGTTATAATACATATAGTACCTTACAAGGGGTATCAGATCACTTTCCTTTGCAGAAATTGTGGGAAAAAAAATTTCATGGTAGAGACGTGTTCTATCGACATATTTAAAGCATAGATATTTGTCATTCAGTGGGTAAAATGATCATTGGGGAAGACCACACACAGGAAATACAGATGGTTTCACAGGATTACTCGAAACAAACCTTTGACCTTATTGAAAACTTTTGTAACCCTTGTGGGTACCCCTTCAAGTAGTATCGCATCAGAAAAAATATGTACACGACCATCACTCCCATGTACTGTCAAGTATATCAAGAGTCCTCTAGGTCTCCTGAAACTATCTCTATATCAATCAATCGGTCACCTGACTACCATAGTGACATTGAGAAAAATACTAGCGAAGATACTCTTTAGTACCTGGGTAATTGGGTAGTGTGGATAAGGGTACATTCGAGCCTCCTTAGTCATTTCCCTAAGATATTGGGTCGAGTACTATTGTTCGAACCTACACGTATATCAGAGAGATATAACACAGAGAAAACCCTTGTCTGTAGGAACCCTAAAATCCCTAACCCTTGGGAACGGAACATAACAAAAAAACAATAGAAAGGATATTTTTTCGAGCAACCTTTCCATCTGCATCCTCGTTGTGAAATTCCTACACAATTTTCCCTGTTAACAATTTGGGAATTTCATCACTACAGTATTATTTAGGCCAAAGTATAACTCTGTAGGAGTAAAAGAAAAAGTATAGTGGTCCCACTGGCACCCTTATTTGGGACCTATCCCATTGGATTCATCTCTTTTCCATGATCGTCATGGTACCTATCATTTTTAATCCTTTCTTCCCATGAACCTACACCCCTTCTCGAAACCCTTATTTTCCCCCTATCCCATTGGCTTCCTTTTGTTTCCTTGATCGTAGTGGTATATATCACTTATTATCCTTTTTTAGTGGACCCACTCCCCCTCCCAGGGATCCTTACTTCCCAAACGGACACCACTTGCAACCAAGACCTACAAACCAAAAACAATTAGAAAAATGATAACATCCATAAACTAACTCATGACATTGCTTCTATCAATTCCAAATTTGAAACCCTCCGGGACCAAGTTAGGAACGAATTTGACTCTATCAATAAAAAATTCAAGGGCAAATTTGACTACCTAAAATACACACTCCACCAATTTTTGAACCAATCCCAGGGCCCTCTTTCCTTTGACCAACCATCCCACTTGGACGGTGTTGAATCCTCCCATAATATGGCATTTCATTCCAACTCCTTTTATTATGACCCTTGTCTTCCCAAAGTTGAGGTTAATAAATTTGATAGCTTGGATCCCACAGACTCCTCCATTCAAATGGAACATTATTTTTCTTTGTATGGCATTACTAATGAGTTGGAAAAAAATTATTATGGTGTTATATATTTGGATCCTAAACGATGGAAAGGGTGTAAAAATGCACACCAAGGTTATGTTGCTTGGACATAGTTTGTTGCAGATCTTTATGAACACTTTGACATAGACACCCACCATTTAGGTCATTTTACCAAGTTGAAATAGTTTTTCATAGTGGAAGACTTTATAACCTCCTTTGAGAACTTAGCTTTTATAATGGAGAGCATGTCTGATGTCTTCTTCAGGGAATTCTTTATAAGTGGCCTGAAGGATGAAATACACACCCAAGGCATCATGGCTTACCTCTAGACTTGGCTGGAAGCTACTAAACGTGCCAAGGAAACAAAACATATTGTCTCCACCAAAAACAAAAAACCCTCATTTATTCCTTTCCCTCAACCCACCAATCCCACCCCTCCATCTACTCCTCTCAAGATCCATAAATTAACTCCGGCAGAAATGGTTGAATGCCAACTCAAGGGCCTTTGTTATAATTGTGATGATAAATATTTTCCAAGGAACAAGTGCAAAGAATAGAATATTTTTATGGTTATTTATGAAGATGTTGCTAATGAGGATAATGATATTTCCCTTGTTGAAGAGATACCCCAAGAAGATGATCCTACTCCACCCTTTGACCCTCCAGAATTTGAACTGATGATTTCATTGAACGCCCTCACTGGCTTCTCTGCTCCCCATACCCTCAAGTTAATTGGCTACATTAAACATAGGAAATCCATCATCCTAGTTCATAGTGGAAACACACATAATTTATCCATCGATTCATTTCTCAAGAATTCAATTAATATATCTGTGTAGTCAACAATTTTTAGGTCATGATTACCAATGGTGGTTCCATGAAATGTGGGGGGCATTTTGAAAATGTGTTCCTTACAAATTGGTCAGTACCACCTAAAATCTCATATGTTTGCAATAGGCATGGGCAGTTGTGACATATTTCTTGGTGTTGAATGGTTATGCACTATCGGCCCCATTACCATGGATTTTAAGCACCTCACCTTGCAATTACAGCAGAAGGGAAAACAATATAAGTTCTAAGGAATCAAAGCAAGCTCACTTGAGATCATCATCTCCCACCGAATGGAAAAGCTACTCGAAAAATGTCATTCTAGAATTATTTCCAAACTCCATTCTATTCAAGCCATTGAGACACCCTATGTGCATCCTAACCTCCAATTTATACTCACCCAACACCAAGCCATTTTTAACATTCCCCGTGGACTTCCCCCTTCCCGTTGAGTCCATGATCATTCCATTCTTCTAGTCCTGGGAATTCTTTCTCCCAATGTTCTCCCTTACCATCATCCCTTTACCCATAAGAATGAAATTGAGAAAAAAATTCAAGAATTGCTAAAAGAAGGTGTTATTCATCTGAGTATTATCCCTTATTCATATCCAATGGTCATGGTACTCAATAAAGAACGCACTTGGTGCATGTGTCCTGATTTTCATTCCCTCAACAAAATCATAATCAAGGACAAATTTCCCATCCATGTCATTGATGACCTTTTGGATGAATTGAGTGGTGCTTAGTACTTTACCAAACTTGATCTATGTTCTGGATACCACCAAATATGTATGAAGGAAGAAAACATTCCCAAAACTGCATTTATAACTCATGAGGGTCACTATGAGTTATTGGTCATGCTCTTTGGTCTGTGTAATGCTTCATCCACTTTTCAAAGTATCATTAATCATGTCTTGCATCCCTTCCTCCATCATTTTTTCTTAGCTTTATTTGATGATATTCTCATCTACAATAAAACTTGTAAAGCCTGTATTTCCCATTTGTATCAAGTTCTTCATCTACTATCTCAGCGCCAACTTTTTCTCAAACAATTTAAATGTGTTTTTGGAGCCTCTGAAGCTAAGTACCTGGGTCATATTCTTGACAAGGATGGTGTATAGGTGGATCCTAAGAAAATTAAAACTATGAAGGATTGGCCTTGTCCTAAAACTTTTAAAATTTTGTGTGGTTTATTGGATTTAATGGGCTATTATCGCAAGTTTGTTCAGAATTATGGAAAAATTGTCACTCCTCTCACTGCTCTTATTAAAAAGAATGCATTTAGTTGGATGCCCAAATTTGATCACTCCTTCCAGGCCTTGAAATATGTTATGTGCACGACTCTTGTCTTCATACTACTCGACTTCACCAATATTTTTGTCCTGGAATGCAATGCGTCAGGGAAAGGAATTGCACCCATCCTCATGCAAGTTGGTCAACCTTTGACTGTCACTAGCAAACAACTTTCAGAGCAACATTTGTCCAATCAATCTATGAAAATGAAATGTTGTCTATTCTACATGCAGTGGATATATGATGTCCTTATCTATTGGGACAATGCTTCCAAATTAAAATTGATCACCGCAGCCTCAAGTATTTTATGGAACAAAGAATCTCCTCCCTAGAGCAGCAAAAATGGGTGACCAAGTTGTTTGGGTATGATTATGAGATCATGTATAAGAAGGGAAATAACATGTGTTTTTTTATTCTCTTTCAAGGAAATATGAAGACCAAGGGACCCTCTTTTCCCTCTCTTTCATTGTAGTCAATTGGCTTCAAGTAATTCGCCAGTCATGGTTGCAAAATCTCAAACTTTATATCTTGATCCAACACTTACAACAGGATCCTCAAGCTTCTCCATGGTACTCTTGGAATAATGATGAGCTTCATTATAAAGGCCATGCATATTTAAGAAAGCAGTCAAACCTTAAATCCATAGTCCTCTTTGAGCTTCACTCTTCTCCCACAACTGGGAATTTAGGTTTTACCAAAACCTATGAACGAGTCAAACATTTTTTTTGTTGGAATATTCACAAATATTGAGAGGGGGTGTGAATCAGTATTGAGCACCTTTTATCAATTTCAATCACAACATTAACTTCTCAATAATTCCATTCACTTATGATTTCATTTAACATATCATAAACATATAACCATAAACAATGCATCACATAATAACCACAAATACACAGTGCACTGAAATTTTACGTGGAAAACCAAATGGGAGAAAACCACAGAATGGTTTCTTGTATATCAAAATATTACTTTCATAAGAAGCACCAACTTCCAAATTATCTAGCACCAACTGGAAGGAGGATTCAACCTAAAGGAAGCTACAAATCCCTAGATTCTCCAACTCCAACTAGAAGGAGGCTCCAATCCCCTGATTTACAGGCTCCAACTTGAAGGAGGTACCATCTCCCAGAATTCTCCAGCGTCAATTGGACAGAGGCTACAACCCTCTTATTTACAGACTTCAATGTGAAGGAAGCTCCAACTCCCTATATTCTTCGACTTCAATTGGAAGGAGGATACAACCCCCTTTCCTTGACCCTTCCTTCTACCCTGAAATATGAGTGTAGAATCAACCTCTCATCGACACTGTTCATGACAATCGACTTGTTACTGATAATCAATTTGTCACTGATAATAAAATTGTCACTATCATCATCATCCAACATGTCATTGTCCTTGTCACCAATACTAATACCTCATCATTAACATTATCATCAAAACATGTCACTTTTATTGCCATTGATATTGATACCATCCATGTAACATGCATATTCCATATCCATAAACCATGTGCCAAGATATGCCTCAAACAAGTCTCATAATATCCATGAATCATGCACCAAATATATGTCTTAATCATATGCCATATCATCCATGATATGACTCAACCATGTACCAAAATATGCACCTCAACCATATATCATATCTTCCATGATATGTCTCAACCATGCCATAAAAAATGTACCAAAAGATCTACCTCAACCATATACCGTATCATTCATTATATGACTTAGCCCTATCATAAACCATGTATCATAAGATGTGCCAAAATAAAGCACCATAACATCAATGATGTACCTCAAACAATATATCAATACATGTCTTACGCATGTGTCAAATCACCAAGATACAAACCTAAAAAACACATAGAGAACCATACCTTTCAACATGTGAGAAACCTAGTGTATGTGATCACAGACCTACAGAACTTCTTCAATAAAAGGATAGATTATTTATTTGACTTTACTTTAGTCTCACGAAACTAGTTTTTTGGATTATTCTCAAAATCTAACTTTAAATAAGCATAACTATGTACCTATAATGAATAAATATATGAAACTTGTATCAAATATTCTTCAATATCTTCTTTGAAATTTCTCCAAGTTTTACTCCTTGAATCATCCCTGAAAAGGAGTTATAGTGAAATTGGCAGACCTTGCTTAATTATGGTATATTCTAGAGAGAGAAATTGTAGAGCCTGACACGAGTTGAATTATTAAAATTTGGTTCCGAAACTCTCACACAACATACTACAGACTGTACTCTTTTCAATGCAATTGGTCTCGCAGAATTTGGATAATCTATGAAGAAGTTATGAGTGTTTTTCTCAGAACATCTTAGAACACATCAACACAAGACTTCATCCTCCCTTGGAATTTTTCCTTTTTTCACTTCATATTCCCTCTGAAATTTGCCTCATAACTCCTTGGTTACCTCATATAAAAATCAATTGAGTTGATGTCACAAATGAACTCCTAGGTGTCTTATTTATAGTAGATCTAGCACCCTATTGATATTTCTTTGGGAATCAATGGCTAGGTTTGGTTTTTTTGGGGGGGTTTATAAAGTTTGCTAGCAAAGAAGGGGAGGGACTCTTAGGGCCATGGATTCGAAATTATGAAAGTGAAGGAAAACAATGACTAGCCAGTAGAACTCTCGAAAGGATAAAGGATAAATGAAGCAATGATTCTRAGTTGTTAATTGAGTTTAAGCAGGGTGTAGGAAGAAAGACAAAACAAATARCTGCATTAGAGMATTACTGAAATGAACTTTGAATTAGTTAAGAGGAAATGSACATAGTTTAAATTGCTTAAGCTGAGAGCATCACAAGATGAATTATGTGCTTTTAACTATCCAATTTAAATAGAAGATAGTGCAAATGGAAAAATAAAWAACATAGTAAACACATATGATGAGAGAATACAAAACTCATATYACAACCATTAGAATCTTTTCATAGAGACTTCAAAAGATTTTACGTATGTATTCAATTCARCTCCAGAAAATTACAATGTAGTTCAAAAAAAATAAGAAGGTGCCCTTGCACTTCTGCCAACATTAATTCATTTGRAACCTCTAACACTTATACAATTCGAGTTCCTTCATTGTGCAACTARTTACAATAACTAAAATGAAACGTTTCAGTTTCTTCCCCAAAATAGAAACAATTACAAATAAAACATGACACGTTTTAACTGATCTCATGTTTTTCAGGAGAAAAAATAGGCTTCAAAACGCCACCTATAATTATCAAACCGTAACAGTTGTGTAAAATATGAGAATGGTTTTTGTAGATAAGCTCGTTCTGAAGAAAAAATTATCTCAGTTTCTTGAAATTCATCTCCAGTTGGTCGGAATATGTGTCACTAAAACATGTCTCGAACAAGAAATCATAACATAAAAATATGGCTCCAAGATTCCATCTAATATCTCAATCTATGACACATGTGTGAAAAATGAACGAGGTTAATGTTCTAGGGTCTGTGCTTGACAATAAAGTCCTTTGGATTTTGAAAACTCATTCTGGTTCATCCGGAAATAGTCCTGTAAGTCTCAACTACTGCGTAAATTGACTGCCACATCCTCTTTGAAATGTCACTTATGCTTTTTCCAAATCTAATTTTATTTATCCATATTTTCCTTAAATATTTGGGAATAATATATTTGAATAAAAATAATCCCCAAATATTTTTTATCCTTTAAAATTAAATTTCCATAATTTAATTCATTCCCATGGTTTTGAAAAACCATTTATTTCTTGCTTCCCGTAGTTTTGAAAACCATGTCTTGTTTTTCCCAATTTACCATTTCATTGTAAAAAACATTTATTGTTACTATTTCATTGTGAAAAACATTTACTGTGTCATGTTTTTTCCAATTTACCTGAAAACTATTTGTTGGTTTCTTTCCCATGGTTTTGAAAACCATGTCTTGTTTACCATCTTTGGTAAAATACTTTTGATCTTCTTCTTTTACTTCTGTAAAACCTTTGGATAAAGAATTGTCCAAGTATTTCTTCACGTGCATCTTCCCATTTAATTATTTTCTATGGAAACAAACATTAATCTCTTTAATTTGTAAAATTTGAATTTTACCTCTGTAAAACATTTTCACCGTGAGGAAGAATTTCATTTATTGGAAATTCCACAATTATTGTTGAAACTCACTTTGGAAAATATGTCACGCGTTTATTATATCGAGTTGGAGAAAAGTGGTTTGGAATTTACCCACTTTTTCCCCTGATATTCACCACATATAAACACGTGTCCAATCACCAAAACCATGGTTTACATATCAGCTTGCCTTCACATAATTAACCTCCGCGTTAATTCTATGCCCGATGTATTTGTGCCCTCCATCCACTCTTTGAATTTTCCATATTATAAATCAATATTTGTGCCCATGATTTGACATGATGCCATAAATTAAATATTGGATCAAATATTAATATTAATATTTTAATATAAAAATATTTCTATTAATAATAATAAACCCATTTTTTTCTATTTTCTAAGGATTTTGGGCATATGAGGCTTAACACATGACTTTATGGATAGGACAAAGGTGCTTAATAAAAGGAATATTTTTTATTTTCAACGGGAATATGAAAATAAGGGTAAAAATGAATGAAGTGATGAAACTAAGGGATTTAGATAAGCATTAAGGCTAGGTATAGGTTTGGGATATTTGCCAAATTTTTTACTCATGGAGGACATGACTATTTTGGATGATCAGTTGAGTGAAGTATTTAGGTTATGGGAGCTTGACGAAGTTGGTGAAAAAATTTTAAAATATGAGTGGAAAGATAACACAAGGACAAGATTCTTTGGGAAAAAATAATGCAAATTAGCAGGTGTTAGCATAGGCTCCAACTGGGGATGCTATCCTCTCTATGAGGTAGAAAATAAATCGTATTCATGTTCCCTGATACATTGGGCTGCTCCCAAAACATGTGTGTGTGTACCATGATCCGACCTTTCACTAGTGTCTGCTAAAAACCAAACTATGTACATTGCTCCCAATTGAAAACTGAACACTGAATACACCACTAAAATCTGATTGTACACACTACTGGAAATCCAAACTGAAAAATGTTTGACCAACAATCTTATTTGCACACTCTTATCTACTCTAAAACTATTGAAATGAATACTCAATCAAGTGATGCTAAAGTGTCAATGCAACCAATCAAGCAATTGGCTTCCCGAGTTTTCTCTGCTCACATATTTCTTAAGCAGGCAAACAAATGTAAAATATGGCAGCTGAAAACAAAAGTTGAATCCAAAACCTAAGCTTATGAATGAAACAAACTCCTCATTCACTGAATATTGTAATAGGGTGGCCACAGGATCCTGAAAACCATGAAAAATCATTTCTTTTTTATGAGAAAAAATAGAAAGACAAGCCTCTTTCATAAGTATTTGTTGTTCTTGCTCTATTTCTTTTGTTCTGAGAACATTTTCAAATGAAATGGAAGCAATATGTTTGTCTACTCTTCCATGTATATAAAAAAAAACATTCATACATTATTGAACATCTTCAAATATGACAACCATATTATGTGCATCAAGGCTATCCTCTTGTTCATCAAACAATTCTGATTTGGTTTTATTAAAATTCTGGAAATTTGTTTGAAGACTGTCATTTTGACTTTCAAATGAATGAATGGAAATAAGTTCCTACTCATAATCTTATTGCAAACGTGAAAAGATAACAGCATGCACTATTTCACAGTATAGATTTCCCATGGATGCATTTTCAAAACCATGATTTTCAATTGAATGACATAAAACCACTGCCTCTTCATTATCTTTCTGTATTTATGATTGAAAAGTGGCATACAGTATTTTGTTTCTTTCCTGAAACTCTATGTAATTTGTTTGTTCACTACTTGAAGTCTCCATAGATGTAGTTGTTGGCATGTTTTCAGACAGAGGCAGAGTATGTGTGTTTTTCATTGATGGCGAAGATCAACATGATCAATAGCACAGCGATAATGGCATGACAATGGCAAGATCAACAGTGAAAAGAAATAGTGATCATTGGATCCCATTCAGAATTTCTGATGACTATCAGATCTGAATTAAGATAGGAGGAGTGCACAATAGAAGAAAATATATCTCAGGTGTCAAATCTGAGCCCAAAGACTAACCGTTGTTGGATCCATTAGAAGGAGCACAGTCTTTACGTGCAAGATGAAGTGGGCCTACAAAATCCCAAAAGMAGGAGGACCGTCCATCTTCAAGAAGGACACATGGMAAGCAACTAGAATTTTGTTGACCTGCACATTGGAGGAGTCAAYRGAACTGTTGAAATTACTAAGACAACTGAGAGGGGGGGGTGAATCAGTTGTTACTGTGCTTAAAMAATTTTAGTCTACTAAACAATTCTTAAAATTTCTTCAAGTGATCATCAATATCATACAGCATATGAACARCATAAATAATGAGTATCARTCAACCATAAGATATACACAGAGGYAGATTTTTCAYGAGGAAACCCGTAAAGGAAGAAAACCTCTTCTTTGAAATGATAGGCAGACTTTTAAATTMTGTACATCATCTATAATTGAGCACCAACTCAATGTGAGTCTACTACCTCTATTTTACAAGCTTCAACTTRTTGAGAGCATCAACTMTTTGATTTCTCTAGCACCCACTAGAGGGAAGCACCAACTCCCTGAKTATTCCAGCACCAACTGGATGAAAGCACCTACTTCYAGTTACAGAGGCTCCAACTTGTATAATAGAGAACAAAYGTTCTCCCTTGCACCACCTTGCCTCCCTAAAAATTCTCTGGCTGTAAYGAGATGGAAGCTAATACTCCCTTTGTTCAAGCACCCACTTGAACCTCTGAGGACAACAGTCCTYYCTAGCACCTCCCTACCACCCTAGTTACAAATAAATKATTAAATAACCAACACAYAGATAAATCAATTCTTACCACTTCTTCAT